>CM060955.1:130830134-130981770 GCA_030765055.1 Mantis religiosa | reverse complement strand
TTTACTTACTGAAAACTGTCAAGGCAACGAAAAATAAGTCCATTGTAGAGAGAAAGCAAAATGCATGTAGAAAACACATACAAGTTCCAAAGATAGCATCAAAATAGAGGGAAGATTATCCTCAACTTCCAATTCCCCTTAATTAATCGAAGTACTCAGAATAAAATGGAAATAATCATTTCTTCCCACACTAGCCGTATATACGTTTAAATGATGAAGCCTCATGTACTTACGATAGGACGTCGCCCACAAACGGTGTATCTCGCATGCGAGAGCTCCTAGTGGTTTTACCGGGGAAATATATGACTCAAATGGAGAATTTTAATGTCATGACGGCACGTTTGACCATGGTAGCTCAATGGGTTAGAGCAAACTGGACGGAAATCAGGAGATCCGTAGTTTCAAATCCTGGCCATGGCATTGAATTTTTTCATGTTAACTCTTATCTATCAAAAATTTCAGTACTTGGGATGTATTTTTGCATATCTATAAATATGATATAGACATTGGATGAAAACTAAGTGAATTCCAACCATTATTAATACAGTAAAGCAATGAAATATACATAAATTAACTTCTATAATATTAATGGCTCTTCCAGTTTTAATTGATGAATCAAGATTCATGGGTATTTAGAGTTTAATAGGATTCTTTCCTACCAAATCAAATTAAGGTTGCTCTCTGAAAGCATCACGATATTTTAGCAAATTTAGATTCTATTTCAGTAGAAGATAAAATAAAGGCCTATAGGAATAACAAAAAAATGTCAGAAAAGTAAATATAAAGGACAAGAAAACAGCTAAAAATGAATAGTAAATAACAGATCAAAATACTTTTGGTAGTGGAAGATCATGTAAAAGATGATTGAAACCGGGAAAGACCTCATGTTTGAATTTATATTTTTGTCGAAATATCATTCTATAATTATATATAGTGTTATGTTTCAGACTGCAGTATTTCTTGCTGATTTTAAGGGAATGAAACAGTGTACAAGCAACTGCGAAAGTTAGTTAAGCGTGTTCCAAGTTCCAGATTCTTCCTCTATCTCGATGTGCAATCTCCTAAACCTAATTAAATCAGTGCCATCCTGCTGCAAATTTCCGCTGTCCTTTATCTACATCTGGGGTTCCAACTTCTTGCGACTTTTTTACCGCGGCTAGTTTGGGGACGACTTTATAAATTGTGCCATTTTTCTTGTAAATGAGCCATGAAATTGAAACACTGTCTCATTCTCTTTGGAGCCCTGGAGCGAATCATTTTTCCGTCCTACAAAACTACGCGAATACCATTCTTAAAGAAACCAAGGATTTAACAGAATTTCCATAACAAAAACAACAAAAAATCTTTTTGTGAAACTTTGTAAACACGTGCCGTTAAAATCGTGCCCAGTTTATCTGCGATAGAGAAGTATGGTACAAAAATTGAATGTCGGATTTAACCGAATATGCTTTTCAAAGACCACCTTAATTCTCCTTAGGTCATTTGGTTTCATATGGCTGCTTTGAAAAACATAATTTGAAAAATAAAATAGCAATCTCAAAAACCAACCTTGGCTTTTAAGATAAATCGGCCTTTTCGGTAATAGAGATTTTTCAATAAACTTACCTCACTCTTACGGAAATGATTCGAGAAAGTGTTTTGCCTCCACATTAAACAATTCCAGTAGTTAAATTAACGGAAAACAAAAATATCTACATTTATGCAATTGTAAATACTATCACAATAAAGAGGACGTTCTTTAAAAGCAGAAAAAAATTAATTTAAAAAATAAAATAATAAAACAAACATTAAGTAAAGCTGAGAATTCCTAACTTACGACAGTTTTCTTTTTTCTTTTTTTAGATAAAAAGTCCTGTAATAAATGCATGTAAAAATGACTTTTAAACATCACTCACAAAAGCTAAATATTCAGTACGATTTAAAATTAATCGTTCTTCTACACTAGCCGTGTGCAGGCTTAGGTACGGATAGTTAGAGTGAGATTGAAAAATGCAATGTCATAGCCAGGATTTGAACCACAGATCTCCCGGACAGAAAACCGGTTCATTTTTTTCTTCTCGTAATTTACGTCCTTCAACGAAAGTCTTCTCGGACGATGACTGGAATGGGTGCAATGATGCTCAAATGAGTCCAGGGTCCATTGAGCTAAGAGTTTTACGAGGTAATGGATCTGTGAAAACGTGATAAAAATGTAAATACTTATTTTTTTATTGTGATTATACTTATAACTTATGTTTTTCATGTTAGTAAATCACCTTTTAATATCAAAAAATTTTAAGCTACAAATGGAAATTTTCATTGCTACCTTGCATTTAGATAAAAACACCGTTTTGGACATTTTAACTCCATTTTTTTTCTCAATTCCTTTTTGTTTTCTTCCCAGCATTTTTTCACGATTCCAAATGTTTCATCTACAGCTTATAATTTATTAACTTGAAAAACTCATAAACTACAGATTTAAAAAGAAATGTTCTGCAATAGTTTAAAACATTTAAATAGCTGCGTTCATTATTTCCCATACCTTACATTGAAAAAAGTTAAAGAATTCTTAACGTTTAATTTCTTTTACTTAATTAAAATTAAGAAATGGCTCCACAAAAATGTCTGTACGTCCAAAAAATGTCTAAGTGTCCAAAGAGCACATCTAATTACCATGTAAGAAAGCGGTTCATTAGAAATGAATCAAGCATGCTTTAGTTGTCAAAAAAATAAATTTAAATAATTTCAATAAAGTTTAAAGCGTCTTTAATTATTCTAACAAACGGCTGACTTGTTTCATTTGTATGAGCAGTAAGTTTTATGTTCAGAATATATTGTACAAAGACAAGGAACTGGATATTTGGATTTTCATAGATACATTGCCTGAAAAATTAGTATTTCCCTGTTAATTTGGCTTTTAGAATACATTCCGAAATCATTGCACCAACACATAGCTCTCGAAATTTAGAGAAACTATAAAATATTAACATAAATCTGCAAAGTCGAGCTAATTGCGTAGAGAATAAATTGATTTCTTTCTCCAAACAAGTGAAAGAACAAAACAACATAGTTGCTAACAACAAAACTCAGTGATGCTGTATTATGTTCGCTTTCGTTGGGCAAGATCTCCGGCCGATATCATTTTACTACCAAAGAAAGTGCATGCGTGCCGAGATGCGTGTAGCATGTGCATATGTGTGTCAAGTGAGAAGCTTTCTACGTGACCAGGATGACTTGTGTTCAATCGGGAGAAATCCATACCACGTGCTTCGTATGAGGACTTGTTCAAACACTTGGCGAGATTTGAACCTCAGGCTGCCAGATGGCGAAACCCACTTCGGTAGGTCAAGAGGTGGCAAGCATATGTTGTATATTTACTTTCCTTCTTTGTTCTGCAAGAGCTCTTTGCGGGAAACCGATGACTGGTTGATGTCTAACACCCGCAGCATACGCCCCAAGGGTTTGTCTCAAACTAGAACGATACTGTTGTAAACATATGGGAGGCGAGAGAAGGACTGTATCATCTATCAATGTGTTTTCCAATAATTCAAACAAGAGTATCTTCGACGGTTAAGGATCCTTAATGCAAAGGACACTCCTTTTTATACAGTGTTTACCATCAGTGATGCATGAAAGGATTTGAACTACAGACTTCAACTTCCCCTAGTGGTGTTAGGGGATTCCTCTTAGTCTATCCCTTGTGTCGTTAGGCATCGGGTTCAGCAACAGAAATTCAGGATCAAATAGAGGCTGCTGAAGAGGATGGGTGGTCAGAAGGGAGGAATAATGCACGACAGAATGACGGTGAAATGGAGTAATTGGTAGAATAATGGCCGGGGAAACCGGAGATCCCGGTTAAAACCACCCCTGCGCTGTGTTGTTCATCACAAATCTACATGAGGTCACCTGAGATCGAACCCGGGCCGCCTTGTTGGGAGTCAAGCCCCTTACATCAGACCTTCCATTCAGAATCCCCTTGTGCAGCAGATTTTGTACTTGATCATATAAATCTAAGAGCAAAGCACCCCCATAACTTAGCCGAACGGGGATCTTAAGATAGTTTTCTACGAGTTCCACTTGAACACAGATTGGGCATTTCAAGCTTCGAGGAATTTTCAGCGAGAGGCGACAGTATCGACTTTCGAACTACAAAACCCAGTTTCCTAATTCAATACTGTGTGACACGCAGAACCTGCATGGAGTAGGAGTTCTTTCGGAGAATCGTTGACTATGAGTGTGGATTTAATCGCTATGTACTAAGCAAAGCTTGTCCTACTAGCTATTAACTTTATCAGTAGCTTCGTTTTCCCCTTGGCTCACCTGAGCTACTCTGCGAGAAGTGGAGGCAAAGAGATGTGTTCTCTAACGTCAGAGATACTAATTTGGCAGTCACTGTAACAGACTAATATCAGAATATACTTCAATTCTTTCTATGCCAATTTGTATTGCAAGGTCTACTTGTATTCCCTTCGGTACAATCTTGTTTAATTTACGTCCTTTAACTTTTTAAGTCATAGCGGACGATAAATGAAATGGGCGAAGTGATGTTCAAATGGGCCCAGGATCCATGGAGCTTAGAGTTACGCGACATTCGTCTTTCAGGATAAGGGAAGACCCTGGAAAAAACCTTATCCAGGTAACTCACCCTGAACGAGATTCAAACTCGGGACCTCTTGAACGTGAGGCAGACATGCTACCATCTACGCTACCGAAGCGGGTTATTCTTGTTTTTGATTAATTAATTCACCTAGAACAAAAGTTAAATGTGTGCTAAAATGAATATACTATTGATGTTATTGAAGAGGACTAAGGTACGTACTTATTTGCCACTCAGCTTTTCATTGATGGCTTAACATTCTTTTTCCTCTCCTCTATTTTAGAGTGTAATACTTTATTTAAAATGGAGTTATGCATATCAGCAAAGTATTATGTTTTACGTATTTTAATGCCAATGCCAGCGCAGTGATCTCACTGCGCTGTTTGATGCTATCGACTAATCAAAATTTGAGTAGGAGTAGTTTACTGACAGAACTGCTTCCATATACTGTTTTGTTTCTCTTTGTATTGTTAGTGGCGTGCTGTTTTGGTGAAGCAAACTTGGAATATCTATGGCGGAAAACAAACGACGATCGGAAACAAATTAACAGATGCTAGAGAGGGGATCGCAGCCATAACATACCGAAACGTGTTTCGTAGCGTCTTATTGGTACAAAGTGGTATGACGTAGTAGCCATTTAAATGAAAAACAAGTAACTATTTTGGTACGACTCAAATAGTGATACGAATAAAGAATTGCATGCAAATGTCTTCTGTTCTTTTGTATGGCAGTATAATGCATTAGATGCATCATATACACTGTATAGACAATCGCGGAAGGTAGATTACGTAAAAAGTGCCCAACTCTTTCTTATGAAAGTCACGCAATCATCCATTCGTTAATACAACTTACTAATTTAATTAAAATCGCTAAGAGCCCTTTCTGAGAATATAAAAACTTGACATATTCCATGTAATAAAGGTCAGTATGAGGTGGAGGAATGTTCTTGAGAATCACGTTGAGTTTGATATTTCACCCGATTTTTCATTTTTAAACCTACACGAAAGTTATATTTTTTCCCAACATTTTTATACAGAGAGCATCAAACCATTTTTACCGGTAAAATCATGTTTTTATTCATATAATTCCTCTAATTATATAGGTAATAGGCAAATGAAAATGGAAATGTTTATTCCTGCATTTGAACACAAAATCTGTCATCTAACATGTCGAAATTAGTAAAATGAAAATAAAGCCACGTATATTTCATACATCGCTATATACAAGTAAATAAATATGAATATTTTTCTTTCGTTTTCCTTTTTCCCAAATGTGATCGCATTCAAATTCTATCTGCTGCATTCATAACATTCTTAAGTGTGCTGTTAATATACAGAATTCTAGCATAATCTCAGCTGTAACATTTCCTTTCTAAATATCCAATTTCAACTGAGAATGCTTACGTCATACTAAATACCTCCCAAATTTGCAAAGCCTGCGTGAAACAAACGGATGTGATCTCATGATGGCTACGTAAGAACATAACACGACAATAACCTTGTGCAGGAAAGTTGGCCAGACTGGAGTGTGACCCAGCACACCAAGTAGCGGTGAAAGTCTAGCGCCGTGGAGCATGACCACGTCAATCCCACCAACTTTACTATACCACCGTAATTACCGTGGGCGTACATCCGCTCTATTAATAAAATAGCTAACTTCATTTACGTCATTTGCATAATTCCTGTTTCAATTTCACCTATGAAACTGTTCGCCAACATTACTTCTGCATGGTAACCTTCAAACGAGGACATGGACTTGATGCAAAAGAGGAGATGCTGCTGCCAGGAGTGTCCACCATCCCAAAAATCCTCCCTTCAATAAACAAACATTCCTACCCAATTCTTCTGACACCTAAAAGGTCAAAATAGTGCATGTAATAATGCTGTATGTTTTCATCATCTACATACCTACCAATAATGTTAAAGTTTCTTTTATACGCCACATAATATATATTATACACGAAACTTAGTTTATACAGCGCGTTTAAAGTAATAAACTTAAAGACGCAAATTTGTTAACAGCACAGAATTCAATTAATAACGGTAATAAATGTTTGTAATTCCTATATATATATATATATATATATATATATATATATATATATATATATATATGTGTGTTCATGAATGCTGTTAAAGAAAAAATCTCTTTTAAAGGTAGAAGGACACATACTGAAAAAATAGTTGGAAGGAATGGGATATCTTTTCGCATTGCAAAAAATATGTGCCGTGTTAAAACGCTGTGCTGCTGTTTTGATGGTCAGATTGTTACTGCATGTATTCCCGCCTTCTCTGGTCTCTCTAAACCAAGCCACGCTACACCAGCAAGCAACCTGGCCAAACAACTGTTCTCATTCGTCAGACAGGAAGGTGTACTATTTCTTTGTTCCTTTCCTTTCTTCTTGCCTTCCTTATTTTTTTATTTCTTTGAAGTAGTGTAGAATTCACAAAATGGCAGATGCAGAAGTAAGTTTAAAAATATGTTTAAAATATTATCATTGTGTCTACAGTGATGAAATATATTAAATTAAAGCGAAAATTTCAGTTAATAAGAGTAAATAAGGGGGATTAATGCATTTAATTCACTGCAAACAGTCTTTTGTCCAGTAATGCGAATATTAATAGTGTTTTGTCTTTGTTTATATTTGTGTTATATCCAGTATATCATTTGTGGTTATAACATTTAATAAATATCCTGATGATGGGAGAGATGCACACTCCCGAAACGTCGATTTCTAATCGTCTTTTCAACTGGCTTGCTTCCCAAGAAGAACTTTAACATATTCGTCGCCAGGAAAACTTCAGGTCTTATAATACCTATATCCTTTACTTCAATATTTTGTTGTATTCCCCTCCTCTTCTCTGATTGCAGTATTGCCTGAAATGTAAATCAAGAAATATGTATAGAAGGAGAATTGCCATATATTACACTTTCCTCCTTATTCACTCTTATTAATTGAATTTTCCTCTTTAATTTAATATATATTTTATCACAGCAGACAAAATGATATTTTAAACATATTTAAACTTATTGCTGCATCTGCCATTTTTGTGCATTCTGCACCACTTACAAAGTTATAAAAAAGAAAACAAATACATGGTTCCCCTATTACCTGTCTGACGAATGAGTTTGGATAGGTCGCTGGTGTAGCGTGGCTCAGTTTAGAGAGGTCAGAGAAGGCGGGTATACATGCAGTAATGACCATTAAAAGGTCAGCACAGCGTTCTAACACGTCGCATATATTTTGCACTTGCAAAAAGATGTTCCATTCCTTCAACTGTTCTCCAGAATGTGTTCAACCTTCAAAAGGGTTTTCTTTTCTATGACAGTATTCATCAATTTACGTGCTATAGGAATGTCTTTTCTCTGTTCATAAAGCTCGAGAAAAGTTCTGCGCACAACATATTTTTCAAACTCATCGAATTCGAATCCTGTACGTCACCCGGACTACTTAATTCACACTATTACCAGTTTTCTCACCGATCGCACTTTTGCGGTGCGCTTTGGAGTTACTCTTTCAACGAAGCGTCCTATTACAGCAGGCGTTCCATAAGGTTCAATTCTGGCACCAACGCTGTTTAGTATTTACACCTCCGCTTTTCCAGACATGGCTCCAACCTCAATTGCCCTGTGTACTGACGACATTATTTTACTCTCACACCGATCTACATTCTGCTGTACAAACCTTACAGCTCTCTCTCTTGATCGCCTCACTCAATGGTTTCGAACTTGGTGCATCCACCTCAATACTCAGAAAACTTAAGCCAAGATTTTTACTTTACGCCGCTATAATCCACCTCCACCTATACGCCTTCTGACCGATCATGTGCCGTGGCTTCCTTCACCTACCTTCAAGTACCTTAAAGTGTTACTGGACACTCGGCTTACGTGGAAGGCTCATATTGACCGCACCATTACCCTGGCATCCGCTCGTCTTTCACAACTCTCTCCTTTATTTCACAAACACACTTCACATGGTTTAGAATCTTCACTGCTCCTCTCTGGTTCGACCTCTTACTACTTATACTTGCCAGGTCTGGGAGGCTGCCAGTATTTGTCATCTGAGGCGTCTGCGGATCGTCCAGAGTCGATTCCTACGAATCGCTACCAATGGTCCTTGTTTGTCCGCAACCAGCAGCTGCATCGCGAGCTGGGACTTCTTCCTCTCCACCATTTCATCCGACAGATTGCTTCACGCTTCTTCTACAATCTACGCCACGTCCCAGGACCTGTGACGTATAACATCGGCGTCCGAAGTCGCCACCCAACGCGACTGAAGCGACCACTGCCACAGGACCTGATTTACAGTGATGACACTTACTTCTGAATGATCTACTGCTCCACATTTGCTTTTCTATTCTTTCTACTGTACAAATTCTCACTATTGAAGTATTGAAGTATGTATACCGTTCAGTATCACTTTTGTACTAGTTCATAGGAGGCACACTATCCTACCTCTACAATGTTATTACTGTATAATTATTTTGTATCTGTTCTCCCAGATCTGCAAAGCATGTATTATTGTTGACCGATCTAATAAAGAAATTAAAAAAAAGCTCTGTACGCTTTGAACTTTGAAATGCTTTCAGTAACTTATGCAGAGTTTGTTCACTTTTCCCCGATGACGTTGCTGTCCTTTTATAACATATTTAACGGAATAATTAAACTTTTACATTTCTCTTCTTTACAAAACTGTATCACACTGAATATTAGTTTTCTACTTTGTGAGGAATGACTTCGTGTATTTTGACTCGATTCAAACCCGTCCACTGTAAGCGACTGGCCTGCTGCATTTCATTATTGACAAATGGTCCAGGATTAGTGACCTAATACTGTTTATTTGTTTTTATTCAAGCTTCCACTGTTGACTCTGCATTCATTCTTCAGACAGGTTGCAAGAAAGGTCGACGATATCGGACAGAATGTCTGACTATATGTCTAACATTAGTTTTTGGCCATGTTAATTATGATAATTTTTCTTTACATATAAATGAACTGGCGTTAAATGGCTTACTAAACCACATGTTGTATAATCAATATTATAGCTTCAAGGACATTATCGTGAAATTACTATCCCCACGCCCATGTTTAGTTTCCAAAATTACCTTTTAACTGTTGTGATCGTTAGTGGTTGAATAGACATCATTATAACTGTTAGGCTCTGTAAGGTAATGTACGAAGTACTCGCAGTTGTATGCTAATGGGCCTGTGAAGGTTATTTCGGGACCTGGGCATTGTCAACAGGTAAGGGTGTCGTGTTTCTGCAAATCGAGTGTAGGACGCGGAAATGATCAGTATACTCCCACATGGGGAAGAGGCGTATCGGATATCTACTGCTGCTGCCAAAAAGAGGGGTGTACAAATATAGCACCACTTTCAGAATCGCCCAGCGGCAAAATCCCTTAAATGCGCTCAACAAACATCGTTCGCATAGTGAATGCTATGGTGCATCTCCCACGTTGTGACGTCATGACAGGCTATGAGTTTGGAATACCTCACCACCAGAACTAAAACAGCACAAGCATCCGCCAAGATGCACCAGCACCAGCACAAAGTTAGCTTATGGAGAATACACACCTGGGTTTGAACACTTGGGATGGTGATTGTACATGCACATAAAAAAACATTTGGCCTTGTCTTGCGCTCTAGGACCAGCTATTGAGTTCTTACAATATTTCCTAAAAAGGGAAGCTTTGGAAGTAATCAGCAATTGTTTTTATAGGATTTGTTGTAGAGTAAAAAAATATCATTTGAAACTAGTGACATATCGTGGATGATGAGCGCGTCTACCTCACGTTCAAGAGGCCTAGAGTTCGAATCCTGGATAATGTCTTTCCAGGGTTTTTCCTTATCCTTAAATATTATTGTCGGATAACTATAAGCTTCATACGGCCTGGGTTTATTTAAGCATCATTTCACCTATTTCATTCATCGTCCGATATGACAACGTTGGAGAAGCATTAATTACAAAAAATAATAATAAAAAAGTTAAAAAAAATAATAACCTAGTAAAACGAATTAAACTAATATGCTAATAGAGTCAAACTGAAAAATTCATGCCATGACCGGGATTTGAACCACAGATCTCCTAGTTTCCAACCAGTCGCTCTTACCCATTGAGCTACCATAGCCAGCGTGCCGTCATGACATTAAATTCTCCAATTGACTCATTTTCCCGGTAAACCACTAGGGGCTCTCGTATCCAACATACACCGTTTATGGCGACTTACTATCGTAAGTACTTAAATCCCAGGCTTCATCATTTAACTCTTATATTTCAGTTAATTGATGAAAATTAATCATTTCTTCACACTAGCCATATATACTCGTATGATTTAAGTTAATTGGTGGAAATTAACTTAAATAATATGCTAATATTTATTATTTAACTAAAATACTTTATTAAATGTTTGAAATTTATCTCTTTATCGCTCAAATAATACCCTTAAATTGATTAATACATTTTCAACCTCATAAACAATTCTCATTACATCGTGAACACAATGACATACCAAAAATTGCATACAAAGCAACACAAACAGAAATAGCACAAATATTCGAACAATAACCTAAGCTATTGCTTGCTGTAGCAATGAAGCAAACAATTATCTTTCAAAATAAAGGACTAAATTCGAGTTGTATTTTGAGTAAAAGTAAAAGTAAAGGTTCTATTTTCGAACGTCAGTAAAGATTGCGTTTCGAGTACAAGTAAGCGCTCCAATTATTTTTTACCTTAAACAAAGCGACCATTTTTTTATGGAGTACCCCATGGCGCAATAGCCCTAGTGGGCCAAGGCCTTCCAACCCGACTGACGGTCTCACGCCCAAATACGCAAGGCTTTCAGACCAGAGTTCGATACCTGTCATAGCTCCTCACTTTCCTCACGATACTGAGTAGGCACCTGTCCTATACCCGGGACTTAAAATCCGCAACTCCAGGGGTGGGATCGAATCCGGGCAGGGAACAAGAGCATGATGCCTTAGTCCACTACGCCAGGACGCAGGACTTTTTTGGAGTACATGTAAACGAATCCATTTTACTGATTTTTAAACGTTAGTAAACATTATTTCTGGACTTCAAATTGTGTTTGTTGTTGTTTTTAAGTATTGCAAATTTACGAAGGATTTTTTATTCTGAATAATCGAATACAAACCTTAACTGCTGGTAAATAATTTGAAGAATATCATATGCATTATTATTATTATTATTATTATTATTATTATTATTATTATTATTATTATTATTATTATTATTATTATTATTATTATTATTATTATTATTATTATTATTATGTATTATGTATAATCATTATCATCATCAACAGCAGCATTAACATATCGCCAATGAACAGATATTACCATGTTTACATAATCTTGCACAAGTGTATTCTTCACTTCGTTGGGATACATGAAGAGATTTCGAAGGTTGCTGTTTACTATTTATTATGAAAATGATGGAATACGTTCATTCGAGTAAAATCTCTCATTACCCCGCAACAAGCTACTGCTTAATTTGCTCTTTGCTCTCCAGGGGTTCAATCTCCAGAAGCCCTGCAGTTAACGCAAAGCGACCACGCCCTCAGTGTAATTTTCCACATTTCGCCAAACGATAAGTCATCTCTTATTGTCTAGGAAATCTGATCTTGAGGACGAGAAATCAGCAACAGAAACTGCAGCCCGCCAAGGTCTCACTATATATCTCTTTCCGCCATCTCTGTTAACGCCTGCGGTCATGGTATGAAATCTTACCTCCCTCAGCTTACGTAAGGCGGCTATTTTTTTCTTCATTTGGTGGTACGGCCTCGGCAAATGCTAAAAGCTCTTGTGTACGCTAGCGCGAAACAAAAGTCTGCTATCAAATGGTAAACAAAAATTCATACTTCTATATAACTTCATTACTTACTCGCCGTCTAACTGAAGCTTAATAGCAAAATCATCTTCTTCGGTTTCTTCCCTTATTCACGGAAAAAGCCTTATCCAGGTAACTCACCCTGACCGAGATTCGAGCTTGGGAACTCTTGAACGTTTGGCAGACACGCTACCATCTACGCTACCACGGCAGGCTTAGGGTAGGTTTGGATAGGTAGAGCCAGACTAAAAAATTCAGTGCTGTAGCCGGGATTTGAACCATGGATCTCCCGGTCTCCATTGAGCTACCATAGCCAACATGCCAGCATGACATCAAAGTCTCCAATTGACTCGGTTTTTTTTTCGGTAAACCACTAGGAGTTCTGATACATGAGATACGCAGTTTTTGGCGACTCAATGTGCTGTAAGTGTGGACAAGCCATTAATTTCCATTAATTAACCGAACAGTGGTTAACGTATTAAGCCTGGGACCTAAGTACTTACACTAGTAAGTCGCCACAATTGGTGCGTATCTCATTCTATATAACTAGTGGTTTACCGCGAAAAAAAAATACGGGTCAGTTGGAGAATTTAATGTCATACTGGTACGTCAGCCATAGCAACTCAATGATTAAGAGAAATCGGACAAAGGACGGAAGATATGTAGTTCAAATCCCGGCTATGACATTGAATTTTTCATACTAATTCTACCTATCCAAAAGAGCCCTTGTTCATATTTAACAATCCATAATAAGCACACAACACTGCAATACGTTAGCTGAAGAGCTGGGATCTTGGCTGTCTCGTTATGGAAACCTACAATTCAAACAAAGGTCCCTTGAATGTTAAAAGTCCACGTCTGATATCGTTCAA
Source organism: Mantis religiosa (assembly GCA_030765055.1). Taxonomy (NCBI): domain Eukaryota; kingdom Metazoa; phylum Arthropoda; class Insecta; order Mantodea; family Mantidae; genus Mantis; species Mantis religiosa. The sequence continues at coordinate 130,968,473 of CM060955.1, read as the reverse complement.
TGCCCACAGCTCGCCTATACAAGCTTGTCCACTTTACGATAAGCGGCATGAGTCATCTGTGTGTTCGATGAACTCAAGCCAGTCGGTCGCAGAGAGAATTTTAAATGTCCTGACACGCATTGCAGTTTAAAATCAGGAACTGTCACAGTATCCACTTTAAACTGCAGCTTGATCATTTAAGGCATCTTAATGTTACTGGAAAACAATGGTGTACGATATTTACCTGAGGTACACATATTACCAACCCTAGGTGAATTCTAAACGAGAAAACAAACTTAAAAAATATATTATGTATACACTCACGTGACTTTCTATATTCTTGTACAAACGATTCTTACAAAACTTCCTACTTCATATTAATCCCGATAAACATTTACTGAAAGTATTTTATTGATAATTTTATTGTAAGTGCAATAATGTGAGAATGCAAAAGGTCTAAGCGTTTCTCAAATATTTTAATATCTGGTGGATATGTAGTGGATTTGACATTCCAAGTGATTAAAAAGGTATTTCTATTTAAGAAAAGCATTGGAAAATTGAAACATATAACAAAGAAATAGCTCCGAAAAAGTTTCACACTATAAAAAGTTGTGTTTGACATAAGTCGTGTGTTTTAATGAAATTTAAATTTTTATACAGTTAGATTTTCTCCATCATTTATGCAAAAGTCATTTAGAATAAAGAGAATTTCTGAGAACATTCCCTGGAAATTCAAGCTGTACCTATGTATATTTCATTCTGTATGAAAATATCCAACATACGTACAGTATTTTATTTAAAAATCAATATTCAAATAATTTCAAGTAAAGCATAGTGGGGTGGAGGAATTTTCTAAAAAAAAGCCTCTTGTGGTATTTTTAGAAAATGGTGAACATCTATTGAAATCTTGGTACCTTAGTTTTGGTGGAATGCAATACTTACTCTATCTACTAGTAGATACGACATTGTATAAATATATCTTCGCAAGGAACAACTGAAAACATACTGGCTGACCTTAAAGGGCAAGGTTCTGTAAACACGCTCAATAAACATCAACTCCAAATTGCAACATGGCACACGAAATTCTACCAACGTAACAATGGCTTTAATATACGAGGACTTTTCTTTTTTCAGCCTCTGATAGGCTATACAAAAACGACAAGTTCATAGGAAACAATAATTTTATTAAAAGTTTTTTAAGTTTTCAACATAATCACCAAAAAGATTGAGACCTTTGCAAAAAATGTTGCCGCCAATGATTTTAAATGAGCACTGACGTTGCTTTGAAGATGCAACCATTGTTATGATTGGAAATTAATTGTTCTTTCACACTAGCCGTGTGTAGGACGCACTATGAAAGGGTAGAGCCAGACGAAAAACTCAATGCCATAGCCGGGATTTGAACCACGGATCTTCTGGTCTCCATCCAGCCGCTCTAACCGTTGAGATACTATGGCCAACGTGCCAACATGACATTAAAAGACACGAGTCAGTTGGAGAATGTAATGTAATGTAATGTAATGTAATAGTTTTAATTATTCAGTTGTTATCAGTGACCGGACAATGGTTATGTATGTATTTAAAAGGGGGCGTGGACATGGTAACGCCATATTTAAATCACCATTTAAAGGGCTTAAATATTAAGAATACCTATAATGTAATATATCATTGGATTCGTAAAATCTTGCAGATTTTTATAAGACATAAAACAAAATTTTGATTTATTGAGGCATTCACACGTCCCACTGTCCTACGTTGCTTAACCCTTTCACCGATATGGACGTCATATGACGTCCAAGTTAAAATGCCCCAAACCGATATGGACGTGTATAGACGTCCTGCGCATACATGCATTTAATGCTCAGTTAACGCCAATTATTTTAATCTTGCTGTTTTACAATCAATTTAAATTAGTTCTATAAGGAATGTAAACGTATCCTTAAAGGTTTCTTTTTGAATTGTACACCTCCAAACCTGGATAAACACCCAAGGGCACATCTGCAGATTCACACCAAATAATATTGGTTTCCTTACGAACTTCTTTTTCGCAATACACTACACATTTTCGAAATGGTTACAAGTTTTTGGGTGTGGGTGGTATACTTTTAGGAAAGTGTTTTCTCTCAAGTATGAGGGATGATGTGGTGAATTTTGCTACCCCCTAGTATAAAGAGGCCTCTGAGTATTATAATGCTCAATTAGGTTACAAGCTCTTTATACGCGCAAGTACAGGTAGATGAATGTCTTTTACAGCTCTGATAATTACTAAACAACTGTGCATAGTTACATCCAGTGGTATAAAAATACCTTTTTTTTACCATTTAACTGTTTTCCGTAAAGAGGGATAGCTGGTAATAGCTGATCCGTATCACCCATATTTGACCCGCCATTTCCCCAAACAATGGAGTAGCTAACATGCCAGCTGTAGACCAGTACACGTCACTGCTACGTATGTCCTAAAGATCTCTTTCATAATCGTACAACAAATCTTCCAGATTTTCTACAGTAATATCAGAAGCCTGTACACATCATACCCAAGCTAATTTATTTGCTACATTACCGGGATAAGCCATGGTTAACATTGAAATTTAACAATTTCAAATGTGCCGTTCATTTAGTTCTTGATAGCTACAAGAAATCTCTCTGAACACAGAGAGAGTATAAATAGCTGAAATACAAAGCGAAAACTGCTGCATAAGGCTACTAGAAACCTTGGTTGAGAAACACTGTAATAACAGATGCTGACAGAGTTTTCATTCCAGTGTGTGACGCAACATATTCTCGTAATATTATCGCTTGGCATAGCATAAATAAACTAAACTAGAACCTGAGAAGTTGCTTGCATAGCTATACATACATACTATGGCTCGTATACACACAAAACAAAATGATTCACATATTAGGCGCGTTCGGCACAAAGAATGGCTTTTGCTACAGTGAAACAAAGTAGTGAAATTTCAACAATTTATTAATGTAGTCTCTACTTTATTGTTACTGTAGATTTATACTGCCTTTAATAAGTTTTAAACCAGTTTTTGTTTCGTTTAAATAACTTAATAAATACGGAAGATACGGAATTGTATTTATGATGAATTTTTACGGCATTTAACAATTTAAATGTCCTGTTCTGTTTATTGGGTATCCGTTTCCGGCCCCTGAAGGGTTTAAATGGCCATCGGCGAAGCGGTTAAAGGTACCTTTAATGCAATAATGACATTTATTTACGTGCGGTAATGCCTTGTTTACAGCAAAATATAGATTGTTTCTAATGCCTCACTGCAAGAAATTAAATATTGATATTTTTCTGAACATTGTAACGGGAATATATTTGTTCTCCACTCGCAGCAGATAGGAAGCACGCCAACTTTTTGTAAGATCCAGGTCGAGTTTTGATCAAATAAGAGTCATGAGATCTTTTCTCAGGTGTGGATGCGGATTTTTGGTGACAGAAATTAAATTTATATGATTCTGATTTCGTAATATATTATTTAATTGTATAATATGAACTACTATTCACTCATTTCTATTACAAATATCGAATAACACTTTTTGAATGTTATTAACTTTCCTTTACAATTATAGTCACCGCAACATCTTTCATCGTTGTGAAACACGACTGAAGATTATAACACTTTTTTCTAGATTATTGATTTTCTTGTCACTATAGATACTTCCGCTTAATTTTGTGATTGGCCGATCCACTGGCACGTCACCACATGACGTCATACCAAGTCACACTACTACTTCGGCCAATCACACAACTACATACATTTTTATATATTTAAATTATTAAATACATTTACATAACCAGCCCTTATAAATTTATAAACCTTTCATACCTCAAACACAACCAAAAAGTACTGTTACAACATATATGTGAATAAAAGAACAAAAGTCAATGAAAGTAGCGTACAAAGAATTTTACTCTTAAAAGATGTACGTTACTGTGATTTACTAGATCACAGTTTAATTAATTCAAGGCGAGGATAGCTGTCTTTGTAAGTATATGAAAGCAACAGTTCACTGTGCACAATTTGTGAGAAAATTGTTCTGTCTTCAAACTTTCCAAATGATAACACAAAACTAAAAGAAGTTAATCTGCAAACCAACTGAAAAAACATATATTTCTTCGAAAACATAGAAAACTAACTTTTAAGAAACTGAAATAATACGTCTGCCTTTCTAATATGTAATCTAGACATATTTTTAAGAATTAAAATAAATTAAAATGTTAAATAAAACGTTATTTAAAACATTTCGTGGGTTTCCACAAATGTTTCCAAGGCTACGAGTCAAAATATTATTTTTCTGGAGAGGTACATGGACTATTTATATCCGGTCAAGAAGACCTAAAAGGTTTTAGGAGTTTACATAACCAATGATAACGGAGCCATTAACAGCCAAGTCATTAGCTACCAACAACACAGACCAGACCGAACGACATTAGGAGACAAGCTGCTACTAATTTGGAAAGAAACAGGTCATTGATCATCTGCACAGGGCTATTAGGGTACGAAAGTGGCATTGGATCGCAGTGCCTTCACCATTCTATGAAGGAAAGTACCCGGAGGGTGGCCTCCAGGTCCAATCACTGACGTTAATGATGCGAGTCAACCAGTTACATTTGCGGTTTCGTCTCCTTCCGGCTGAAAAAACAACTAGAGGTTTATCTTTACAGCGCCATGAGGGAAGGTACGGAAGTCACAAAAAGCCGCCGAGAATTTCGCTCATATTCAGGAAGATAAAAAAAGACTGGCGGCTCAGCAGAATTGAATAGGATTTGTTTTAAGGCGAGGTTATGAGTGAAGAAAAATGACCGACATACCAATTTTTGCTTCTAAAAATTGATTACAGACTTTCTAGTTCTCCGACTATTTGGTGGTAAAGTCTGTCTACTCAACGCAAGTGCGCGGCGGCCGCTTTCTTTGAGGAACCCTCATAATCGTTTTACAACATGGACCCTCCTCCTGACGGTCCCCTCTACAAGGTTGCAACATTTTAACATCACCGTCTTGCACCTAATGAAACAGAAAAACTGGAAGTTGGAACTTTGGCAACTGAGACTCCACGCGGAGTAGACATGCAACTGTCATTTTCAGAAAATAGGGGTTGCTATTGGTCCCCAACGTCAGTGTTCCATTTCTGAAGATAGATTTATGACGGTCATTAATGGGCGGAAAGGTCAGGTTCTTTGAGGTCCCTTTGACTGGGAACTGCACACACGTTGGCTAAACAGACTTTATTTGATTGCATGAACAAAAACATCCATGGTTTTATTTCTACCACGGTTTCCTTTAGCTTAAAATGTCGCTTTTTTGATACTGAATGAAATATCCTAATGGCAGTTTGATTTCGAATTGGTTACATATTTTGAGAGTGGCGTAGTGTGGCTGGAGCGTTATGCTTTGGTTCCCTGCCACGAAATGCGAACGAGGTTTGGATTTAAAGTCGCAGCTTTAGGATTGGTGCCCATTAGCACTGCCAGGAACTCGAGGGGTTGCAATAGGTAGCGAATGCCCGCCTATAAAACCCAGATTCCGGGTGAGAGTGTCGAGATGCTGACCACATCTCCAACTCTGCTTTGCGTAAGTGAATGTGAGGCCGACAATCGACTGACAGGCCACCCGTGGATTTATTTTTGTTATTATTTTTAAATATTTTGCTTACAGTAGAGTCTCCTTACGCGACCTTCGGTAAACCGACATTCCGTATTATCCGACATACTCTTACCAGTGCTTGGTCAACAGGATGAGCGTCCTTGAACCTTCAGTGAGTGTGCAGATATAGTTTGGCTGCGAAAGATATTGTTTTCATTTCCTGTGAGTACAATATAGCAAGTAAAAGGAAGAAAGTAGTTCATTGGATTAGAAAAATAAGTAATTCATAAACTATGATTATTTTTAAAAGTTCGCATTCCCTTACGTTTAGCGCCAAGAACACTCGCAAGTGTGTGTGTGTGAGAGAGAGAGAGAGAGAGAATATTAAAAAGTGGGGATAACGAGGTGGCAACGCTGAAGGCTCTAATGCATTTGATTCGCTACAGGCGAGAACTCTTCCCATTTGAAACACATAATACCATGTTTTACTCCATTTTCCAACTTATTTTGTATTATCTGACATTTTCGGTTATCCGACCTTGTTCCGGGCCAGTTTAGGTCGGGTAGTCGAGACTCTGCTGTTTGTAGTCAAAAAAGTAACTTATTTACCAGATTCTGAACTGTCGTGAGCAAAATCACCGAAAGCAACAATAAATGCTGTAATGTAATTACTTTTTCTCCAAAATGAGTGAAGATAATTTAAAAATTGTCAATTCGGGAAGTTGTCTTTAAAAAAAAACATTTCCAATTACGGAAATTCGTAATAGACATATCACTTAAATCTGTTCAAGGTAGAATCTTCAAAGTTGTGATGAGATATTCTAAGCCATAACATTTGTGTATAAGAACTGTCACAGAAGTAGATTAATTATACAGATCAAAGAAATGACAGCCAGAAGTCAAATGAGGTAAGATTTCAAAAATGAGGACGAACCTACTGTCAGCAATTAGATGATTTCACTCTCTCCAAACGCAATACGTATATCGTAATACTTCAACAAATCGCTACTTTGTCTTAAAGTACCTACTGTGCTGTAAGTTATTTGAGTATTGTTGCAGTATAAATTTATGTTAGAATCCTTATTTCGTTTTGAGTACTGAAGTAGTGTGTGCAGTCTCAAGCAAGCTCCAAGTTTCAAAGCGCACTCCCCTTGTTGGGCATCGAAGTGAGGGATGTTCGACGAGGAAACGTGGGAGTGGTAACTTGAAGCACTATCTACAGAAATGCTGCTAGTTCCACAATTTTCCTCGAGCTGGGATGAACTGTCGTCATCTAGTGAACCTTACATCGTTTTGGCAACCCATCCACATCTCTCCTACCAATCGTACATTGCTATTTGGTACCTCGATGACAGCATTTAAAAATATCTTTCCAAGTACTATGAATAGTAACAACTCATTTCAGATTGTCTAGTTATTTAATTAATTTCTTCTGGTATGCAGAGATACACATCTAAGAAATTTCATTTCGACACTTTCTATCTTTCTCCACCGCGCTCTGATAAATTCTACATCCGGATAATAATGGTGATTAAACTTAGCAGAACTTAATTTTCCTTTCTTTCTTACAATCCAGATGCTCAAATTTTTTTCCACGATATTTCTGATAACAATGAAAGTAAGAGAGCAGTAAGATATCTAAAATTTTGAATTTAAGTGTGTTGTTATCTCCTTAATCACAAGTGCTACTTGTAGATGCATTTTTTATTTAACTAGTTTTGAAAGACAAAATATAACCATTACTTGCACTTCCTCTTTTTGGAAAATATCAGATAGTGCGCAACCATTAGGTACCTTACTTTTATAAAGATTGTTGCTTATTTATTACCTAAGTTTATATGACATTAAGCCTTGTTTTGTTGGACGGAACACCTTAATAGCGTTGTCCCCCTTCTGTCACCTGCTTTCGTAATTTTCTGATGGATGGCCACTTTCGAACTCAACTTTCCAGTAGTAACTATCTATTTTAAGTAATATTTAGCAGAAAAAATTAAGTACATCTTCTGAACAAGGCTCAAGAGGAATTTTCATTGTTATTTTAACACTGAATAATGTTTAAGATCTAAGTACAAATAATATTGTTCATTATTTATTATTTTATAGCACAAAAAGCTAATATGCTTTTTAAGATAAATTTTGTCGGTGCAGAGGTTTGTCTCCAGTATATCAAAGTGAAAAATATTAATTCAAATCTGCAAATACACAAACTTAAGCCTGTTCAGAACTCTTAACCATTTTGTGTAATGGCACGCCTTCTTCAGTTGTATCTAATCCTTTCACTGAGATGTATACAAATATTGAATAAATAGATTGTCCAAAAACAGACTCATCAAACTACAAACTCCTTTTTTAGTCGCCTTAGTCGTATGGGTCACTTTGAGTTTACAAATAATCAGTTGGTTTGCTCGCTTTTCACGTTGGACTTACTGCTAAACTGCCAGAAATCGAATCCAGGAATCTATATTAACAAGACAAAACAATGATCTATAGCTCACTGAACCCATGTCTTATTTTCCACTTCTGCAAACGATGTTATTATTAAACATTCTATTTTTGCATATTGTGAAAATTATTTCTTATAAATAAAGCATTTGCTGTGTGTGTGTGTGTGTGCGTGTGCGTGTGTGTGCGCGTGTGTGTGCGTGCGCGTGTGTGCGCGTGTGCGTGTGTGCGCGTGTGTAATTTACATCCTCCAACGTTGAGTCCTATTGGACGATGAGTGGAATGGGTGAAATAATGCTCAAATGGGCCCAGGGTCCACAGAGCTTAGAGTTACCCGATATTCGTCCTTCAGGATAAGGGAAACCCCTGGGAAAATCCTTATCCAGGTAACTCACCCTGAGATTCGATTGAGACCTCTTAAACGTGAGGCAGACACGCTACCAAGGCGGGCAAGCATTTCCTTATGGGACTTTTGTTAACAATAGCTGGAGAAAATGTAATGTCAAAAATAGCTCATGGGGTATAGAGACCAGTCTCAGTATTGTAATCAGAATGGAAACCAATGAACAAATCTTCCTGACGGTCAAATTCTTTAGGAATTCAGATTTTTAAATGACCGACTTTGCGGTGAGACAGCTAGTGTAAAACCCCAACGACATCGATACAGGAATGGCACGTAAAGCTGTGGATCCAAGGTTCAACTCTAGGTTGTTTTAACTTGTTCATACTTCACAAAGCCTTGTCCAGAGTTGCAACTATGTCTCCATTATGTTGCGGTCGTATCGATTAGCCGTTTCCGGTGGGCGGGTTGCATCTCAATTGCTATGAACATAATTTGCGTTATACAACAAGCATAGGTATATGCGATGGTGGATGAAGACTGCAACCTACTGCAGAATTTAACTGAAAAACAAATTTCTGCTCTCAATTATCCTAAGTGCTACAGTTTGGTTTGAATGGTATTGTTTAAGCACTAAGATATGTCAAAACAGTTCAATATTTGCAGTCAACGAAATAGTAGGCCTGAAGTTCAAATCATACCAGTTAGTGCAGTTTTTCCAGGATTTTGCTCAGTCCTCACACTTGACAGCAAATACCGGCTTCAACTTTCCTTCCCAAATTTTCTCTCCCAATTAACACTGAGTGCATCATCAATGGCACCGCCTGCAGTGCGTGTGAATTAAGAACGGGTGTTAAACATTATTCAAAAGAAACAGAATCTGAGAACCAAGAAATGCGCGCACCAGCACGATTTGGATAGCATTAAAGGAAAAGATTAGCAATTTGCAAGAAATAATCTGCGTGCCAGTAATTACAGTTAAAACAATGGCATTGTATTAAATACAGTTTCAAAGTGATCGGAAATCCCTTACTCAAATTCTCACCAATCGTTATAACATTTACAAAAATTATATATGATTATTTCTACAATTGCCACTGCAGCTAGACAAACCTATTGCGCCATATTCAGATTATCTTCAGCCACCACAATCGTTTATTTTTATATATCTGCATAGTTTTATATCCTGCATATATAGTGTAACGTTTTACTTTCCTTCTACTTTGGGTTATTCGAGATTAACGTTAGAATAAATGATTTCATTAGACATTTCCTTGTAGGTACAAACAGAAAACACGATTAAGTTGTTTTAAAATGGATGTATTTTGGTCTTGAAACTCCATTCGCTTCCTATGACACTACGAGAAACAACTTAATAGAGAGATATAATGTGAAATGTGTAAAGTCCGTTTACTCAAAGCATGTGCAGTTCCGAGTCAAAGGAACCTGAGCCGCCCGCCCACTAATGACCGTCATAAATCTATCTCCACACTTCATAAATGGAACACTGTCGTTGAGGACCAATGGCAAACCTGATTTTCTCGAAGTGACAGACGCATGTCTAGTCCACGTGGAGTCTGTTGCCAAAGTTCCAACTTCCAGTTGATCTGAATCATTACGTGCAGAAATTCGTTGTGTCACAATGTGGAGACCGTAGGAGGCAAATGCAGTGGTAAATGCAAATGAAGTAGAGATAAATAATCTAAGTGAAGACAGTGTGAATAACTGGGCCGAATTATATTACTGGAAAAACCTAAAAAATAACAAAGTTATAACGGGAACTGTTTCTAAGCAAATTCAAGCGCTTGTTTTGAACAATTAAATATGTGCTGACAAATAATCTTGGTAAGGGGTCATGCAATGAACCTGATAAGTTCTGGATATTCACAGAAATACAGTAAGAAAAAATGTGACGAAAGGAATACCAAAGACGCCGATCAAGTGTGAAAACAAAAGGAAACGTTTCTCTAAAGAAGAAAATTTCATGTGCTATTTAATTCGTCGAGAAATTTATAGATTCTATGCAAAAGGGAGAGCACCCACCTTAGACGAATTGGTTGCACATTTGCAAGAAATTTGTGATTTTCCTTATGGGCGCTTCACTTTGCGCGGTCTCCTAAAGGAGCTGGGTTTCAAATACTGCACTTTGAATAAAATAAGGGTTGTTATGGAATCCAGTAGACTTGTATATATATATATATATATATATATATATATATATATATTTGTCAAAACTAAGGAAGTTTTGCAGTAATGGACATAAGATTATTTATTTAGACGAAAACTCGTACGATACCCATGACGTACCGAGAAAGGTGGCAACCTTGCAGAACGGTCTGGGAGAAGGAGGGTCGGGGGTTGTAAAACGATTATAAGGGTTCGTCAAAGGCAGAAGCCGACGTGCACATGCTTTAACTAAACAGACTTTAGTGTTAAACGCCCGCTTTTACTACATACGGCACCGCAGGCGGTGACACTGATGATACATGAGATGAAGATGGAGCACCGGTGGAATGAGATGGCGGGGGAAACCGGAGGTCCCGGAGAAAACCTGCCCCAACGCCGTGTTGTCCACCACAAATCTCACTTTGCGGTCGCCTGGGATCGAACCCGGGCCGCCTTGGTGAGAGCCAAGTGGTCTAACCACTGAGCCACGGCGTGGCCATAGAGAGATCTATTGAAACATTCAAACCAATAATAACGCATATCTCAACAACGACACAAAAATATATTTGAAATAAATGTGTGTTTAAAGAGATCTGCATTTTCTTTGCGGTGCGTTTTTAATTATTGCTGAAGGTTTGTACAGAATTATATTTATTTGCTTTCGACTGAAGAGGACTTTTAAGTATTGCCAGCAAATTTAATAAATATCATACGCATTTAAACAAATGTCTCACCAAGGTGGCCCGGGTTCCATCCCAGGCGACCGCAAAGTGAGATTAGTGGTGGATAATACTGCGCTGAGGTGGGTTTTCTGTTTCTCCGGGTGTCGTTTCCTCCGCCAGCATTCCAACAATTGCTGCATCATCTTTCATAGCACTTCATCTCTTGTTCTGGCTTCCATTTCCCTCACTCCCACACCAGGCATTCGACTGATCACCCATGTTGGGTTCTCTCTCTCACTCTGTCTCACTTTCTCTCTCTCGCACTGATCCAGAGATTCTGTTCCTCAACCCGCATAATAGTTAAGGGGAACAAGAATACCTTGACACCTATAAGAAGGCAGTTAACGAAAGAAAGAAAGAAAGAAAGAAAGAAAGAAAGAAAGAAAGAAAGAAAGAAAGAAAGAAAGAAAGAAAGAAAGAAAGAAAGAAAGAAAGAAAGAAAGAAAGAAAGAAAGAAAGAAAGAAAGAAAGCACATTATCATTTCCTTTAAATAAAATATTCCTACAAAACGGATACCTAGGGGTGGACATTCTTAGAAATTGTCACATATTTGAAAGCAACTTACATGCAAATCTCGACATACCACAATGGATCTTATTCACTTTTTTCTGTGAAATCTTGGCGTCGAGTTTTTGAGAGGAATGCAATATTTCCTATACCTGTTATATATAAAGTATAGAAAATAATAAATATAATACCACTTAAACAAAAGGGTAATTGATTGGTTATATAAGAAATTGTAGTAATTTTTGCGAGCTGGACAAACATCGGCTTTTTTTAAACATACATTTCTTGAAGAAACGAGTTCAAAGTAGTGAGGCAGTTTTAAATTATTTGTAACTTTAAACAGTTTATTTCCTTGGTTTCATGCTGCAGTTGTGAAATAAACCTTTTGGTGTTCATGTCATTAAAAGTCAAATTAAACCTAAATTAAATATTTAAACTTCGGTATTAATATCTGCAACATATTCGTCACATTTATATATAAATATATATTTAGTATCAAGGTTTACTCTGTTAAGAGTTTACTATGTAACCACGTTACAAAGCATGTAATTTGTACTTATGTAATCAAGTATCAGGACTCCGTCAACTACAGTCCCTTTCATGCCAGCTGAATTAAGTTTTGGAGACTCAGTGCAATATTCGATTATAAAAGTCACGAATCGCAAGCAGAGAAACTGCAGTTTCTGGCTCGTCATTTGTCGAGATAGAGATTAAAATACAATGAGGCCATGGCAACATGAAAGTCATAGTTAATTTGTCTTTCCCTACAGTACATTTATTTACCTTTCAAAGTTTTTTATGTAGCTTTTGCTGATATTTAAATTGCGTGGTGTCTCAATGCGCGCTGGTTCCTGAATTCAATTTTGTTGCTTCAAGTTAATTCGTGAACTTTCTATCGGTTTATGTTGCCATCACGTGCGTTTCCCTACCTACTGTTCTTCAGTCTGATATAACTTCTACAAATTATTTTTACGGAAGCTTATTTATACTTCAAGTCAATATAAATATGCAGAAATAGCTTCACTACATATTTCAATGCAGCTACAAAGAAACCTAATTGAGTCAGATCTTTAAAAATCGGATTCTTGTATGCTGGCGTAAGAATTCCATGACAATTGTTTTAAAAAAAGCTGAATAACCACAACACTTTAAAAAACTATAAATTACTGAAAATTTCAAATAATAAACGACGAATATATCGTAAATGGCCGATACTATAAAAATTACTTTAAGCAGTGTAATCTTAAAATATATATTATGTATATATATATATGTATATGTATATGTATATATATATATATATATATAAAGTTTGTTCCACAATGAAGATGACTTTGAAAGCTTCCCCAGAAAATTGGCAATACATTTTCATTTGTCAAAATCGTTAGAAGACATTTGAAAAAATAAAAATATCCGAAAAATGATGGAAGTAAAAGTTAGTATGGGGGGAGAACTTTTTTGAAAGTTGCATCCTTGGAAGATTGTATTTATAAACAGGTTAATAATGTGAAAAACACATTTTCCTGTACCCAAAGTTCAAGCTTTTATCCTCTTCCTCCTCTCTTCTCTATCACCCCAGATAATTCCCTCCTTCCTCTTTCAGTATTCTCCATCCATTTAATTTTAGGTCAACCACGTCTTCCTTTTCCAGGTGGGTTCCGTTTTAAAACTTGTTTTGGTAATCTTATCTCAGGCATTCTGTGGACATGTCCTTACTTTTTTAGGTGTTTATATCGTATAGAATATAAACTGAATTTTGAACTTTTATGATTTGTCTTAACACTGAAATGTTTTCTAATTTACAGTGTCCAGTGAATCTCCTGAAACAGTCAGTTTCGGTAGACATGGAATCAAGTAAATTAGTATTTAACTCACTTTTCGTTTTTGACTTATGCTATTCACGCACTTACGCACACAAGAATAGTTTTCTTAAAATGATTTTGGGTTCAGGTACTTCATTTCATGCACTTTCGGCGAAATCTCGGTTTGGACTTCTGGACTTCTACACAAGTCCGTATTAAATGGGATAGGATCCGATACGATCCGGATAATTGAATAAATTATAAAAAAATAAGTAATTTGTATTAGTAAAACTTAAATGTGCGTATGCTGTAATATTAATTCAATCATTATAAAGCAATGTTTCTATTTTTAAGCACTACACTTACGTAAGATGTTACTTGATTTTAGAATTATACATAAACGTAGAAGACCTTACTGTATAACTGTTGAAAACTAACTCGTCCCTCAAAGCTATACTTCACGATTAACCTACCTTATGTAGTACCTATGACGTGTCATCCGGATACCACAGAGAGCCTCTCATACAGTAGGTTAGTGCATCACTTCCCGAACTGCTCTTTCCTCCGGAAGAGCTGCTTGCTCAATCGTGACGCGATGCATTACGTAATTATCACAGCACTAAGGAAGCTACACCTCACATTATTATACCTTTCCTTTTATAGCCTGCTTAACCTCATTCACATGGAGGCGTTTATATAAATATAGGAAACGCAAGCTGCTCCAATTCTTCATAAATCAACTGTGACATGTTCATGCCACTATAAATCTCTCTGGTTACTTCTGGTAACATTCTGTTGACACCGGTAGCAGCAATTGCTTCTAAAATAATTACGAATTCTTCCGAATGGAGGTAGGGAACAGATTTGAGAGCATCGTCCTCAGGAACTCTTGGGAACGGAACGAGGAACCTGGACTCGATGTCAAACAAATGATGGTAGCCAAGAGTTACATTATACAAGATTCTTGCGGATGTAATTTACTGTTCTTTTAGAATGGTTATTGCAGCATATACCCTTTGGAACTGCAGTGGTCGCAGCTATTATTGAAAAATAATCATTCTTCACTCCCTATTAAGCGTTATATACATTACGTATAAGGGAATCACGTGCAAGTCTAAGATTTTATAATAAAAAGGGTAAATAACCTAATTCATTTTTCAAACATACCTATATTTCAGAATTCCATTGTTAAGACAAAGTATCTGTAAAATTTGTTCAAATTAGTGAACATTTTCGTAATTTTAATTTTAACTTATATGTTTAATTTTATTACACTTACTTGTACTTTCATTCGACACAATTCTGTTTTTATTATCAATAATTCTGAAGCCACGTTCGTCCTATGTGACTTAGGCAAGGCACCATATTGAACTTTAAAATTTACTTTACGCAATTCCTTTCTTGTAGCATTTTTCAGGATTAAAATGCAAAATTTATAGCTCTCAGCTTCAAATTTTTAAGAGAAAGAGAGAGAACACTTCGCGAATTCCAGGTTTAAAACTTATTATGCAATATTTAATAATATAAGTTATTTCAGATCATTAATTCTTTTTCATAACACACAGGGTAAAATATGAACAATTATTCAGAAGCTGATACATCTTTTTTATTCTCCTAAGACTACTTTGAATTTAGAAATTCTACACAATTTCTTTATAGTTTATCTACTAAACTCAAATTAAATATTTGGGCACACTACGATAAACTTTAGGGTCCAAGAATGATTTCGCCATCACTGAATTAACAAATTACTAACTTAACTTGATATAGCTCGTTAAAGTGTTATGTTTTAAGAAAATTAATTGTTCTTTCACTGTGGTCCTGTGCAACAACAAGATCGGAAAGGTAGAATCAGACTAAAGATTCAATTCAGTAGCCGGGATTTGAACCACCGATCTCCAGGCGCTGTAACCACCGGTTGGAGAATTTAATGCTGGCTTGTTGGCTGGGTGCCCAGTGGTTAGAGCAAACCGGAAGACCGGGAGATCTGTGGTTCAAATCTCGGCTATGGCATTGAATTTTTCTATCTGACTCTACCTTTCCACATATGTTTTGATCTGAATATATAGTTAAAAGCTCAAACCAGTCAGAATAAAACTGTAGATATTTGGATTTCCATAGACACCTTGTCTACAGGAAGTGACCCAATTAATTCATAGTCTTGCTGTAATGGAGGTGCATGGTCAAAGTTTGTGCAGCCAAGGGAGCATGTGGGGGTTAGTTATTGACGTTTCGCAAGTTGTTATTAACCGATCTCCTCTGAGACAATCAAGAATGCAAATGCCTGCTCCTCCTTACAGGAGAACAATGTAATGGTACGGCCCTAAAGGGACTCTTGTGTGATTCCCTATTCATGTCTCAATTTGCATACGAGTGGAGGCAGCTGGGCAACACACAATGGCTCCAAGGATGTTCACGTGTACATCTTCATACGTGGTGGGCGGCATGCGTCCTTCACACGTGGTCCCTACTTCAAGATAAACGACACTCTTCTTTCGTATTCTCAACACAAAAATGAAATAACGTACGCTGTGTTTGAATAAGTAGGAGGTACCTCCATTTCTCCCACTTGTAATTTTATGGTCGTATATAAAGAGGGTGAGATGAAGAAGCGGTCTGGAGCACAAAGCTGCAGAAGCAACTGGGCGTAAGGCAGTAACCAAGAGAGGTGGGCATACGACGGCGATCCAAGGAGAGGATTCCAGGGACAAAGGTGGTCACTGCCCAGACTATACTATACCTCAACTACAACAACCTTTGAATACAAATAAAAATTAACATAATAGTTAAGTGAACACACATCGAAAGAGTAGCAATGTGAAGGGTGTCGACGACTGAAGATACGAAATGCGAAGATCTGTGAATCCTATATACCTAGTCCTATCATTCGGAGGTAGGACGCCCTTAGAAAAGCACTAGAAATTGAAAAGTGTTTACAATGCATTTGATGTTTTATACTATTGATATAAAAACCTTACTTTTTAACGGAAAAAAAGGAAAAGAGCTTGAATTCCCTCAAGTTGGAATCCAATTTATCCCATCCATTTATTCCTACGAATTCCTAATATCTTGGTCTTCTTAGGAATAACTTAAATTCAATATTTTGTACTCTGTCACAATAATGAATGGTGCAAAATTGTCACAAATTTAAGTCACATTCTTTTTTTAAAGAACGTAAGTCATATTGGACGATGAATGAAATGGGTGATATGGTGCTCAAATTGAATCCAGGGCCCATAAGGCTTAGAGTAACGTGACATTCACATTTCAGGATAAGGGAAACCCCCTGAAAAAAACCTTGGATAAACTCACCCTGGCCGAGATTCGAATTCGGGACCTCTTGAACGTGCGGCCGAAACGCTACTATCTACGCTACAGAGGAGGTCAGTTAAACCACTTAACACTCAGCATTACACAAGGATGGATGGAGTATATATATGTTATCCTTCAGAAACCATAATCATTCTAGATGAGTGCACCAAAAAAGTAATGAATTATAAAAATAATACCGCATTATTTGGCAATATTGCGTTGCTTGGCGGGTGGTTGGGAAGAAAAACACTTGAGGGTTAAGTTCTTGGTTACATTACAACATAGAATGCCCGCTGTTTCTCCGGTATCGTTGCTAAGTTGTTGCTGCGGATAATTCCAAGACAGTTCTTTCGTTTGTTTTCAGCTTACTGAAGCAGCTTTGGTAAGTATAAATTAAACAATAGGAAAAACTTTTAGCTTGACACACTCGATACAAAAAGACCAACTGTTAGTGTATTAGAAACATCTTACGCAACAAATTCGTGTGTTTCTCGAAGCATTTACTGAGCATACACCAAGTTGGATATTTTTACATAACACATTAAGGAAAGTAATTAAAATAATGTGAATGGTTTTGTCTAAATATTCAGTAACCGAAAGTAAAAAGTAAAACATTTTTTTTTACTTACATATTCAACAAAAAGAAATAAAAAGCACGCTGGTGATGTTTATCGAAGACGAAACTGTGTGATAAGGAAGCACCGACACATGTCGTCCAGAACATTAAGGCATGGACTCTTAAAGTGGGGTTCGCGGTTCAAATCGCTCAGGAACTGTCTTCGTTCCAATTTTTTTTTCCCCCTCCAATGGTCATATCAGCGGCCGTTCTCCTTTGGAACACATTGAAGGTGTTAACTCGTATTCCTTGGGTTTTAATCATTAGATCACGCGCAATTTCGCACTGTCATTTATGTTTCCAGACTCTGTGGAACATGAGGAATTATCTTGGTCGGCGAAAAATCCCCACCCCCACCACTGGGAATGGAACCCGGGACCACCACCACGGCTGAGCTATGGGCCAGTCCCCAAATTCTTCTCAGCTATTATAATTGAAAAATTCTGGGGAGATATCCTAAACCTAGGCCTGAAATGGGCGTGGTAAGCAACCGGGAGTAAGAAGATATAGCAAGCAGCCTGTTGGTTGCGTGTGTGCGTGTGCGTGTGCGAACGGGGGTGGGGCACGTAATTCAGTCGCTACTGTGACGTAACTTTAGCAAGGTACGAAATAAAAATGCTAAACTGTGGCAGGATGAGGCGCTAGAGAAGAAATGTGAAGATAATAAAAACGTAGAAATGACAGCAAATTAGGGTGAATGATAAGAGTGGAATAAGAAGTGAGATGATTTGGAGACGTAGGAGATTCGGGAGATGTAGTTGTTTTACCTAGCATTCCCCTAGTGTCCCAGCGAAACCTACGAAAAACTCATGGGTGTTGGGAATCGAAACCACAACTTCCCGAATGCGAGCGGCAGATTCTGCCATTTGAGGCATCCAGTTCGATACTTGCATTTTATTTGGAGAATATGTAATAAATGATACCACCTGAAAACAAAATGGAAAAAAAAACACAAACACTTTACGAGAAGTGATTTTCTTCGTGTCGTGATATAAACAAAAGCCTTCAATTCAATCACATACTCAAAATATTTTTGAGCACTTGCAGGCACTAAACTTGCCACAGAATCGTAGGGAAGATCATTTTGGGAGATAAAACTTGGAATACATCGCTACATTTTCCCAAACAGAGCATTGTGGGAGACAGATATAAACTTGGCTTGCGTCATTTCTATTGTCTGTCGCAAGGGAATTGTTCTCTAGTCTACATGTGATGTCTTTCGTCAATATGTACACACAGATAAGAGACATTTCCTGCGGAACTAGCTCGTGTTTCGGAAATCAGGTCTTTACTGTCCTTTACTCAACGTCGCACAATGATAGTATCATACATGCTCGGAATTTATTACAGCATTACAAATGCGGAATACTAATGTAAAAAAATACACGTTAAAGGAACAGAAACATGTCGTTAGCATTTCTATTAGTGAAAGCAGAAATGCACGGGGATGTCTTTCTGAATAAATTCTCTTATTTATATTGAAGAGGCACATTGTACTGCGAACACAACAGCTTTGCTTGGAGATCCCCATGTCAAAGCTACAAAAGGTTGCAAACCAAATACGAATTCTTCACAAAAATGTTAAAGTCAGGTATTTTTACAGGCACTTCTTGCGTATAGAAAGATATTGTTTATTCTATAGGTAGGACCATGGAATACTTCCTATTGTGTGTAACATTTTAATGTTTTGTAACTAGAAGGTTCATAACAAACAAAAATAAGCTTTCTAAGATAGCTGATAAGAAACTTTGGAAACGAAATAATGAAAATATTCTACCCCAGTGCATTATTTCGTAGAAAAGTATATATCTAAGCAATTTTGAAAGTTACATTAAAAAGATTTGCTGCATTTTCCTTCATGTAAAATTAACTGAAGTTTTATTTTTATACAGTCTCTAAAGCTGTTAAATTCTGTTGTGGGTGTACACATGCCAAGAATGGAGTGTTTTACTACCACGACAAAATAAACGAAATAGAAGCTTAAATGATTGTGGAAATATAAAATGTACTGCAAATTAAACTTAAGAAGAGAAGGAATTACAAATATCTTCATCAACATTACGACATTATTTTTAAAATTAACATCCTCCAAAGTAAATCATACCGGACGATGAATGAGATGTGTGTAATAATACTCAAATGAGCCCGGGATTCGTAAAGCTTAGAGCTGGGATTAGAATTTCATTACGGAGGGGATTCGGTACGTAGGTGACCATGCTGGGTCCTTTGTTCCTATAACCCCAAATGGGGCACCCCCGGGAGGAAGGATGAGGCGAAGGAGACAGAGGGCGGTCGACCCAAGGAGCCACGACAGTACAGAGGGCAGGGTCCCTACAGTTTACTTGGATAGAGACTTCCCCCGACAGGCCAGGGCAACGGACACACTCGCCTACTGCAGGACGGCAACGAGCCCAGCAGCCGAGCCCCAAAGGTCCCAGGCAGGCGATCCGAGAGCCAAAGTTCCCTGGCTGGCGGTACCGAAGTGGTCCCAGCAAAGGAGCGGACACCGGCAACCAACCTAACGGAGGAAATAGTTTTCCGCAAAGCATATCATCCTGCCATGCACCACCGAGACACCCGCCGACACTTCTACCCTGAAAGAGACCACCAGATGAGAGGTGATATGAAATGATAATGAAGATGAAATGGAGGGATATTAAATTCGGGGGATGTAATTAACCTACCCAGCATTCGCCTAGCGACCAAGGGAAACTCCCGAAAAAACCCATGGATCAGGTAGGTCGGCCATGGGAATCGAACCCGGGCCTGCCGAATGCGGGCCACAGACTAAACGGCCTGAGCTATCCCGCTCGGTAAAGCTTAGTTACTCGACATTCATCTTTCAGGATAAAATAAAAGCCCAGAAAACCTTGTCCGGATAACTCATCCTGATCGAGATTCAAACTCTGTCCTCTTGAATCTGAGGCGGACACACTACCAACGCACTACAGAGTGTTATGTACCTATAATTTTTAGGCTCGTATTTTAAAGGCAAACACTT
Organism: Mantis religiosa; assembly: GCA_030765055.1. Lineage (NCBI taxonomy): Eukaryota > Metazoa > Arthropoda > Insecta > Mantodea > Mantidae > Mantis > Mantis religiosa. Next base: position 130,947,988 of record CM060955.1, on the reverse strand, counting down.
TTAAGTGGAATAAAAGCTCTTGAAATTAAACTTTCACACTATTGAGAGTTGCACAATGTGGGACAAATTAAAAAAAAATCTAAGTGGAACAAGATATTTCACAGGAGACAAATAAGTATAGGTACTGTAGACAGCAATAAACTAGTTTAAGAAATATAATATGAAAATATATATAAATCAAAATGACAACCCAGGGAAGATGCTCAGTAAGAAAAATTGCATTAAAGGATAGTATTTAGCTGTGATGTATTTTACGATCAAAGCCAGGACATAAACAATAATACAAAAATTCTAAATAGTCTACGAAACAACTAAAAGAACCTTGTAAAATAAAGTAAGACAAGAAACCCAACTAAGACTACTCAGATATAGCTATACCAGTAATTCAAAATGGAAGTGAAGCATGAAGTCAAGGAGAACGATAAAAGTGATATAAAAGCAGCTGAAATGAGGTTCTTAGCTTCAGCCAAGGGCTCTACGAGCGACAGTATAAAAAGTGAGGTAATTACAAAAAACTGAAAGTACAGTCAAGCGGTAAAAGAAGAAGAAAACTGAACTGAAAGAAAGACATTAAAAGAATGATACAAGACTTACAGAGTCAATAGTCAACTGCAGATTAGGAAAAGATATGGAAAGATTCAGTAAGGGAGTTGCTTAAATAAAATAGCTCAAAGGAGCTGATCCATACATGAATAGATGGTGTTGGTGGTGATTATTATATTAAAAATTAGGTCATGGAATGAGTGCAACTGTATCAGTGGACCTAAATTTTGATAACCTAAAGAATGTTAAAAATTGAAAGTAAATGTATTAAAAATGACTTAAAGAACAGAGTTACTTAAAAACTACCTTCATTTGTTGATCTCCTTGCACATTTCACAAATAGTTTATCATTAAAGACTGAATTACAATTCCTTATAACAGAAGACACAGGAGAAACAAATATTGCTGGTTCCCAGCTTTTCTTCATTGGGAGAATACTACTTAACTGATAGTACATCAGCAATTTTTTACTCTTCTTTTCAACACATTTTCCATTTTCGTAAACACAAGTTTCAAGTGACAAAAAGCTGGGAAAATATACTATAATCTGTAAAAAGCCCTATCAGATAAAATCTACAAAACTGCACAAAAATGTGCCCACCTCGGTAGCGTGGTGGTAGCATGTTTGCCTCACGTTTAAGAGGACCACAGTTCGAATCTCGGTCAGGGTGAGTTACCTGGATAAGGTTTTTTCCGGGGTTTCCCTTGTTCTGAAATACGAATGTTGGGTAGCTCTAAGTTCCATGGACCGCGGGCTCATTTGAACATCATTTCACGCATTCCATTGATCGTCCGTTGGAGGACGTAAATTTTTAAAAAAAATTGCACAAAAATGACCATCAGAAATGGTTTCATTTAACTCAAATGTTATGAGTCACCCCTATTTTCCATGCAGCATCGCTCTAGGATCATTAGATAAATAAATAAATAAATAAATAAATAAATAAATAAATAAATAAATGTGCAGTCACCGAACTCCGAGGCCTGGTTATCAGTTATCACTTATGCTCTAGTCCTCGTAGGGATGATTTACACTCCACCCCCCTCCGCATATGACTTAGAATGGATGCCCGGGATCAGATGCATATCGAGGTGCAGATCAACCACGATGGGTGATTAGGAAGCCTTCTATGAGAGTGAGGAAGGATATGATATAAAATGAAGTGGAAATGAAGGAAAGGGGTGCAGTTTGTGACTGAATGGCGGGAGAAACCGGAGAACTCAGATAAAAGCGGCCCGACGCCGCTTTGTCCATAAAGAATACCATCTACGGTATCCGTGCTCGAACCCGAACCTTCTAGCTCAGAGGCGCCCAGAATTCAAAATCAAATAGTGATATTACTTAATTCAAAATCAATCTTATGGAGCTATGTCACAAATGACATCCACTATTCATTCTAGGAGATATTTTATGATTCCATAGTGGAAAGTAGGTGATGCAATATCTTCAAGAATCTGTTACTTCCGCTCCCAGGCGCTAACTTGTTTCACGCATCACAATAGTTTGCTTCCTTGTGATCAGAAAACATCACAACTTTGCTAATGACCTGAGAATGTTTACACCATTATGAGTCAGAAACAAAATGAATGCTGACTGGGTCACACAAATATGGAGTAACACATCAAGCTCAACCTTTCCCCAATACACACAGCAGAAATAACACCCTGGGTCTTGGACCTAGCCGGTTTATATAGAGATTTAGCTGCATCCAATATTTCTTATAAGAATGTATGTTTCATTTGAGAGTTTTTAAGCAACAGCTATATGATCTTAAATGATAAATGCACTTCTTTGTATCCACTAAATATTACCAGCGAAATTTCAAATTACATTTCGGTGCAATGTCATTGGAGCTTTTATGACCGACTAAGGAACGCTAAGCAAAAGAAGAAAGGAAGTACTCCTGATTGAATAGACGTGACTTGTTTCTAAATCGATGTACACTAAGTAGCTAAATGTCATTAGCTAGTTTGCCAAAGAAATAGCAAAGATGTTACCAATAACAGAAGTGTGATCATTCCTCCAGAAACAACAAAATCCGTGCAGCCATTAGGATAAATGTTTTACACATTATTAACTTATAATAATCTAAATAACGTAACAACTGCTCAGGAATAAAACATTAAGCATGGAGACAATAAAAAACTACGCCATAGGAAGTTTCATGATGAAATTACATTCTGTGACTGACTAAAGTATTCAGGGAAAGTTACCTGGTTAAAAGGTCGCTAAAAGTAGTGAAACTTTCAGAAATTTTCCCAAAAATTTTAATTATTCCATAAAAATGACAGTTATTCCTGCAAACTAAGGCACAGCAGTGGTAATATTACATAGGGTAGCTTTATTGCCCTCCCTAATTTTATCTTTTTAACCACCAAAGATGATTGGAGCACCAATCTTTAAGGATGTGCTGATTTTGTGTATATATGTACGTGAAGATGAATTTGAAAATGCAGCGGTCTTAAAGTTTTTGTGTTGTTCCAGTATGGAGTATCCCAACCACGTTGTTTCAAATCCACACAATTCTCTGTAAAGTCAGTGATTGCAATGTTCATATTCATGTCTATACAACATTAATGCATAAATGTTACAAAAAGATTTATCAGCAATCAAGGTGCAAGCCAGAATGGAATATTGATTAACCATAAGTACATAAGCTAAGATTTGATCGTTCATTCACAACTATAAGGAGCTTTAAAATCCATTTCTACTTTGAACATAGTATTTATTTGATTATGTACATTAGTTATTACAATTAAATAAGTAACCTATCTTTATTTTAATTCTCTATGGTTTCTTTCAAAAGATTATTAAGTCGTCTTATTTCTATTTTCCTACTCTACTGCATAGAAGACAACCTGTATATTTATTTTGCACGTTATTTACCAAATTGTCATTGGCTGCACAAGTGTATACATGTTTCAAATTCGACAAACTTCATTTTATTATTATGAATGTATCACTATTCAAATTAAATTTAATGCCATAAAAAGTTTTTAGTGTGTGTCTTTTTAATTCTTTACTTGAATTTATATTCAAATTTAAACACAACAAATAAGAATTCAAGCTATCCTTGAATAGACATAAGGCGTGTCTGTTTTTCTTCTTTCTTAGGTAATCCTTTTCTTGTATGTAACGGGGCATTGTCTATAAACCCAATTGACCCTGTGCATTTTTATTTTTAATGTAATTAACAAATTCCCCAGTACTTTCATTCCATTTACAGAACCGTAAGGCCGCAAAAGCATTGCATTTGTATAATAACGAAGAGAGTGTGCTTGACACAGCCTATAATATGAAAATGGATGAACACCCCTGCATACTGCCAAACGGTAATAATTCTGCCCGCCTCTGTAGCGTGGTAGTGCCTGCCACACATTTAAAACTTCTCGAGATCAAATCTCCGTCAGGGTTTGTTATCCAGATAAAATTTGTCCAAGGTTTTCCCTTATTTAGAGAGATAAATGTCGGTTAATCCTAAGCTCTATGGAACCTGGGCTTTTTTGAGCTTCATTTTAACCATTTCGTGCATCGTCCGATACTATTAACGTTGTAGGATTCTCTTTAAGATATCAATTCTGCTGCAAGTAATGACTAGATATGAAATAGGGTAGAATACATATCCCTGAAGAAATGAATGCGCCAATTGGAATTTCTAAAATTACAACAAAATGAGTAAAAAAATGGTACTTAAAGTAACTATCATCAAAGAGGGTTTCTCAAACAAACAAAAAAACTATAATTCGAGTTAAAGTAAACATTTATTAATAATGCTGTACGATTACCAACTTCAAAAAGTCGAATTTATGAAGATTAAGTTTATTATGAGGGACCTAAGAGCAAGACCATATGAATTAGGCAATTTAATAATTAATGGGGATATAAATTAATAGTTTATTATGAAATTTATTTCGCTGGGGATTTCCACCACACTAAACCCTTGACGTTTTCATTTTATAAAAAGAAACTCTCTACGATTTTGATGAAGTACCTTTACATGACAAAAAAAAAATGGTGGGTATAACTTGAATTTCCTGCGAACAGCCTTAGAAGCTCTCTTTATTTTTGATGAGTTTTGCTATTTGGTAAACCGTACGAGATAGATAAAATCTTACTACACAAAAATATAGACTTTCTAAAGCACACAATTTGTGTAATTTATATATTCCTTTTTATTGATTTGAATTTTGAAATATTGCTCTCAACCAGGAAGTCCTGGCGATGTAAAGAGGGTAAAATGTCATCTCCTTCACACAGCCCAGCTCTTAATTCCTTTTTATTGATTTGAATTTTGAAATATTGCTCTCAACCAGGAAGTCCTGGCGATGTAAAGAGGGTAAAATGTCATCTCCTTCACACAGCCCAGCTCTTAAAAGATGAGTACTACCCTTAGGCCTAGTGTATGCTGTTATTCCCATGGAACCTATAAGGGAATACAGTATAAATGCAACCATTTATTCTCAATTAAAATCTAGTGTGTAGAAGAATGAGGGTTGTAAGAATACTTTGACAAGAGTGGGGAGGAAAAGCCATATGATTGCAGTACATAAAATTTTAAAAGAATATTACAGCGTGATGTATGATTAGAGGAATAGATCAAGAGCTGTCATTGAAAGTGGCTGAACCACAACAATTTTAATCAGTAGCTACGTTAGGTGCAAGTTTAATGGAGGTCAGCCAACCTGCCTGCCTTCATCTCCAGTACGTTGTGTAATTCCCTTTAACTATGGTATGTGAAGGTGCTTTCAGTGTGCATATCGAGCATGTGCTAACGGTAACGGGCAGTTAATGAAAGCGACAGTGCTGCTTTAGAGAAAGTAGTGCAACAGACCTTTAGATAAAACTATAAGTGCTAATGATTACAACAATTTAAGAATGCACAGACACCAAAGGGGATAACACAAATTAGCAAAGTTGCTTTTGTGTGAAGTGTTTCAGCTTTTCGGACAAAAGTAAATCCACCTGCAATTTATTTTGTCTACCAACTACCTTTAACAGGTATAGGAGGTACTATATTCCACTCAAAAATTCATCAACTATATTTAATCGGAAAGGTTTTCGAATTACAAATACTTTTATAAAATACTTTTTATAAAAAGACTCTGTAAGTGTGAGTGCATATGGACATAACTATTCAAATCCTTTTCTTCTTATTTCTCCTTCGTTCATGAATTAGTCTACCAGCCTGTTCCCGTCTTCCATCGATCTTCTTCCTTCAGGATACGTGGGAACATATAGGCACAATAGCACAGCTTTGTACGGGAGCGTATGTTTGCCCCTGCGGACAGCGGTATACAATTGGCATATTACATGGCAAAGCGAGAACACGTATCGGAAAAAAATTCGCAACACAGATGTCTACCTCAGCTTATCGCTCACACACGGCGATTCCAGTGTACGCATTCTCTGTTCAGATATAATCATATCTTCTGGACAGCAATATGCCATACATCGGCAGGCGCGAGAAAACATATCATATAGACACACGCAGTTTCCAATCGCTCTATTTGTGTTTCGTAACTTACTGTATGTCAACTTACTAATATTTCACTCTTCTAATCGACCAGATAAGACCTGATATGAGACAGTCACAGCGCTGGTCACCTGAATGTCTATGCGTCAACGCTCTGTCGAGTAATACGTAAGGAGCGCCGTTCCCCAGACTCTCACAGAGCTAACGAGGGATGTCCAGCAGCTGCTTGCAAGTGGTCGTATGCGGCACATTCCAGGTTTCTGTTTTTCGCGTTGCGGTTCTACTCCGCAGCAGATTTTTGGTGAACATCATTTATATACAACAGATATTATACCATCAAATTTTCAGGTGCGTATAGGTACGAGTACAGTAACAATTCCATTGCGAGATGACCTTTCCATTTGTTTATTATTTCCTATGATATGTCCTATAGTACTAAATTTTAAATCTCTCTTGTTTCTTCATTAGTTAATCCTACCCATTTTGTTACTCCATTAACCGCTCTCAAAAATTTCGTCTCAGCTACCTAATTGTCACTTTTACCTTTCTGTCTAAAAACCGAATTTTTCCTCCCATATAATATTTCTGGAACGGCCATAACTTTATAAAATTTAAGTTGTGTTTCTTTTCTCGTGTTTTTAAAAGTTCTTCAAATAGTTCCACATATATAATTTATATCTATCACATTACAATTCTGCACCTACTTGATTGTTTGATATTCACTATGTTCGCTCATACAGGATCTTTTCCTAAAAATGTCATCACTTTCCTTTTATTTACTGAAATTTTTAGCTCATACTCTCCTAATATTTCACCAACATTATATACGGTCTTCATAAATTATTTTAAGTTTTTGTTCTATTATACAAAGATGGTCTGCAAATAGTATGTAATAAAAGTTTTGTGTTTTGATCTAATTCTATTCCTTCTATTCTTACAATTATTTTTTTCATGTTCTTATGGCATTGTCAATATAATTATGCTAAAAAGAGTAGGTGCTGAACTGTACCCCTCTTAGACTCCTATTTCTAACAAAATACAGATCTTCAATTTTGTTATGTGAATATCTTCTCAAGATCTCTTTACTTTGAACGAATTTTCATATAATCGGTGGGACGTTAACAGAGGGACAAAATCTTGCAAATTTATATTAACCAATTCCTGAGAAGTCTTTGCTAATGGCTTTAATTTTCCAACGCTATTACACATTTTCTGAAGTGTTAAGTCATTCTTTAGTCTCTCGTGATGTCATGCAACCATAGAGGCTCAGCGTTTAAACATTTGACAGTCACTTCAGCCTCCTGAACTACGTAACGAAATCATTTCTGTAAAGCTTTATCTCGACTGAAGTAGGTACTAAAATAAGCTTTGAAAAGACATTTTGTAAAAGAAATGTGAGATTACCGATAAGGACCAGACAGAAAGTCAGTGAGGATATTACTTTTCTCTAAAAATAAAAGAATTACTGCTTATATTCCAATCTTCAGTATAATTGATGGACCGTAATATTGTACCATTTCTGTAACACTAATTGGCGCATCCAATTAGTGAAAAAGAAAAACCGTTCAGCAGAAATTCATTTATGAGTTGAATTTAAACAAAAGTTTTGAAATTATAAATATTATTTTAAATATGTTATTTAATTTTAAATCATTAAGTAAATAAAAAGGCCATGCTATCATTCAAATCATTATACTTTAAATTTAATTAATTCAGGCGTGAGTTTCACCAAAACATTACATTTTCTGCATCTGTTCCCACTTAAACGGAAATGAATGGCGGTCACGTGGACATTCTAGAAATAGCCGAATTACCCATATACTGGCAGGTGAATGTACTGCAGCTGGTAGGCCAGAGGCGCATGCGCAGAGTAAAGTGCTATAGTTCGAGTACATGCAAATAGCAAAATGCTTTACGGTAAATAACTATACCTGATTGCTGACCTACATCACCTGAGCCAAAGCACTTTTGCTAATTTGCCAAAAACAGTCTGCCCACACAACAGAGCTATTTCAAGACTCCCAATTTCTGAAATGCTTTAAAATAATAAAATATGCCTGCAATTATATAAAGATTTATAACTGTTTTCTAGAACTACAACCACAGTTCCTTAGTGGACACTTAGAACATAAGTAATTTCTTCTACCCAGAGGATATTTGATGATTAACATTCATTTGCAGAGATTTAACCAACAACAATATAAACAATACAATATAAATTCACAAATATGCAACTTGGTTATCTAGTACTTTTATTCTACTTTTTTGCAGATTATGTATTTCGTTACATATTTACAAATAAGGAAATTTAGAATTCTAATATACGAATTCGTACCAAGGAAACTCATGCCTAACCCATCATAAATTTGCGGCTGTAATATCATATATACGATATATAGCATCGTACAAAGCTCTAAGCTTCGTATTAGTTACGAGGTTATAATCACGCGTGTGTGTATATGTGTGTGTGTGTGTGAGAGAGAGAGAGAGAGAGAGAGAGAGAGAGAGAGAGAGAGAGAGAGAGAGAGAGAGAGAGAGAGAGAGAGAGAGAGAGCAATGTGCTACTATATCTCGGAAACATAACAATCTCAAATTCGTTTACCTTTTTCAAATCACTGCTCCATTCTAAAAGGTCACAGCAAAAGCACATTTGGAGATCCACTGAATAAAAATAATAGTTTTACTGTACAGCTTCCTTGTAGCAAGCAGAAAGCCCAACAGAGAGCATAGTACAATGCGATCCATATAAACCTGAACCATTTCAATAGGCCATAATTTTTTAACCAATAATAGGACACACGTGCAACTTTGGGAGAATATAATACACAAGTGGGAGATTACATTACACTACTTACATCTCAGAGAAAATGTTGGAAGTGTCCTCCACCAGCATCTATACATGTTTGCACTCGTCTCACCATATTCTCTGAAGTTTTACGGACAGTATCCTCGCCAATGTTACTTATTTCGGTTCGAATGGATTCCTTGAGAACATCAACTGTCTGTGGTCTGTTCTTGTACACTATTTTTAGATATCCCCACCAGAATAAATCCAGTGTGGCAAGGTCAGGGGATCGGGGGGCCAGACCTTTTGAGATATTTCGATTATCAAAGAATCTGGTTACAGGTTCCATGGTGTCATTAGATGTATGGCACGTTACTCCATCTTGCTGGAAATAACCTTCTCTGAATTCGATATCATCCAGCTGCTCCACAAGTCTTGAAGATACCCATATAAACTTCACTGTCTACAGTTGTATGAAAGAAAATTAAGACATTTAAGACTGTCAACTGTCAACAAAGGTCAGAAATGTGAAATGTGTAGTGTTTAACGCCCGCTTTTATTACATATGGCACCGCAGGCGATGACACTGATACATGAGATGAAGATGGAGCACCGGTGGAATGAGATGGGGGAAACCGGAGATCCCGGAGAAAACCCGTCCCAGCGCCGTGTTGTCCAACACAAATCTCACTTTGCGGTCGCCTGGGATAGAAGCCGGGCCGCCTTGGTGAGAGCCAACAAATGTCAAGAGTTGTCAATTCTCCCAGAGCCACTGAGATCATTAAAACAAATTTCTACATTCTACGAGCTTTCAAAGAGAAACTGCGGTCTATTGAAATGGTTCAGGTTTATATGGATCGCACTGTATATCATACTTCTGGTACACACCGTTTAAGCATTATTTTGAAGAAAATTTTCCACTGCACTTTACATTGGAAAAAAAATCATTATACTCACTCAAAAATGTTTTTACATTAATATACCTACTAAGTATTATATATTTTGAGGTATTAATGCAAGGAACTTTATGCAAATATATAAGATTTTTTCTTCATTTTCAACAGAGAAAAACTAGCTCCAGGTAAATGGTTTTAAAATAGGTATACAGTTTATATCAAATTCTTTCATAAAATTAGTAATTTCCGAAATAGTTCCGGCGATTTAAACAACATACCTACTGTAAGACTTGAAGCTTTTACGGCGAGAATTAATAAATAATCAAGGCTTCGCCGGTGATTAGCCGTGTCAGGTTTATGAATGTCGAGCTTTCGGCCATTGTATACTCCATGGCCTCCATGGATCCTGAAGAAGGCCATGGAGTATAGATCACCCGCGAAGCCTTGATTAATATACCTACTACAAATTCTTTCGTAGAATTAGTAATACATATATTCGCTATCCTACGTTTCGATTTCCCAGTGTTTTAAACAATGAACTTTTAAGTGTCATTTCCTCCCTTCTGAACCTTACAATAAGTATCTGTTTGTGCATGTGCATTAAAGGCATGCACGTGATGACTGTGCATTCCAACACACTGCGTACGCAAACTGCATACAAACTTCTAATCCCTTAATCAGAGACTGTGTTAGGAACCTAACAAATACCATGGCTTAGCCACAGCTTCCTGTACCTATATATGCTCGTGCACGTGCTATAAAATGTCATTTTATTTATCATAATTAATAGAGAGGTAGACAGAAATTTAAGTTTTTGTATGAATAATTCGATTTCTTATAATTTGTGCTTAGCAAATTCAATTAATTACGCTGATTTTTCCAAGATCTTAGCTATAAATTAAGAGACACAAAATAAGTTTGTTTCTTACGCTTCATTGTATTTGCATCAATTTCAATAACTAATATTTCAAATAAAACATTATAGTGAGAGAATAAGAAAAGATCGGCAATATGTGGGTCAGTTCAGAGAACAGACAACATCGACAAGCTTTCCGTATGCACCTGACGTATCCTTGAGGCAATAAGTTGTCTTCATTTTACCTGCACTGACACACTAACATAAGACAGGAGAAATCAAACGTAGCCGGGTTTCCTCAGGAGCTGTAATATTGCGCGGAGAGAGTCGGTCATGGCGAAGGACCCCTGTTTCCATGCTAAAAAGAGTAAGTATTCGGTTCAGACATAGCCATACTGAAGTTACAGTGATGTTTCAAGGATACATATAGTTTCTAAAATATGTAGCATGTTCTTAAACTTTAGCTGCCACAGATATATCTAGTTGTTTTCAAACTTCTCCAACCGAAGTCCCTTTTCTTAATCTTCTCATAGATCTGCCTTTACTGCAAATACTTTTTCTCAGAATGATATTTAAGGATAGAGTATAGAATTTCAAGTTTACAACACAGTAATCAACAAAAATAAATAAATCAACAATTAAAAAGGCCTAAAGATTGTGTGGAAAAAGCAAGAATGGTATACAATAAAATCTGCTCAAACCGAAGTCCTGTCTATTTATAGAGTTATTTTCGTTTCAAAATTTGTACATGTTACTTTTTCTCAAGCACTAAAAGCTGCAACTATTTCACAAAGAAATATGCATGTATAAATAATAAAACGTAAATATTTTACCGCTTCGAGTTTGGGAATCACTGACGATAATATTTATTGTATAAGATAAAAATGTTGTTCCAACTGTATCTAAATACACCGAACAAAGTGGCGCCGCGTAATGTGAGCGTTTCGCATTTGAGAGGTCTGGTATCAAATCACCGGGTCCGACCAACCCGACCGAAAGTTTTCTTTCTTCTTTTTCTGGGTTTGACCTGAGAATTCTCTTAACATCCCTTTCACCACTACCTACATTTCATTTCACAGACGTGCCAGATATTGGGCAGATCACTCATTCTTGTTATACTTTAATCCAACGTTTGTTTCTTTCTCAACAGGTTACTGACCTAAGGCACAGTCTTGTAAGTTCTAAAAGGAAGAAGTGTCGTAAAGTTTGTAGCATATATGTTATGTCGTTCCTTTTTCAGAACATGTTTAAAGTACTTTAAAAAAGGACCCACTTCGAAAGAATTTTTCATAACTGTTAAACAGTACCAAAAGTATTCGCTTAGTTAAAGTACAAAATAAGTTTGCTAAACAATTAATCTTTTAAATTAATTAATTCAAAAAAGATAATTCAAACGTAGGTTTTGCACGAAACCTGAATGAGCTTGGTGGCCAAATAGCAATATTATAAACGGCAATCTGTTTATGTATTTGTTTACTAATATGCATTTTACTTTAAATACAAAATTTTAAAACTCAATACCACATATGCAGCTAATTTTGAAAAATTAAAATTTTGTGAGGGAAAAAAAAGGACTCAAATGCTGAACCATGTCCTCATTCAAGTTAATTTAAATAATCATGTAACTCATTTTCACTCTAATAACAACCAGATTTAAGGCGAAAACATTGCAAATTCCCACCCCCCTCCATTTGCCTTTTAGCCTCTTTGTACGTAGGGCTTGCACGTCCCCCCCCCCCATACTTACAACTGGGTGCCTGGGTTAAGACGCCTGGAACATAGGATCTCTGGATCCGACAGAATATCTCGGATGGGAAATCATTCCATTCCTGGTATCAGAGTGAAGAAACGGATGTTATAACATATTGATGCAATGGAGAAAGGAAAATTGGTTATGAAATGAAACAGCTGGCAGAGGAAACCAAAAACCCAGAAAACCCCGCCCAGGCATCACTTCGTCCATCAGAAATACGATATACGGTTTCCTGGAATCGAACTCAAATCCACCTTGGCCAGACACGAGCAGTCTAATCATTAAGACACGGTGCCACCATATTAGTAAGTTCAAAGGCCTAATTTGTAAGTTTTGGTCCTATTTTTCCAATTTTCCCCAAAAGGTACCCTTAAGGAAGAAAGCAAAACTAAAAACATATTGCTTTATCTCGTATATATGCCCTACTTTAATACTAACCCAAGCGTTCAGTATTGAATTATATGCCATGAAATGTGTGCATCTTATTTATTGTTTTTCCCCTACCGAGACAAGCGTCAAAACTAAAGGTATCTTGTATAGATCACCACCTAAACGATTGATACTTTACACCCTCGAAATTTGTGACTAAATCAATCTAAACAGAGGCATATACTCGTATTTTATTTATGTCATTTTAAATTTTGTAGGCGGAAAGCACAAATTATTTAAAAGTTTCAAAGTGTACACAAGTAAATTAAAAAACAAAGAAAGAAAAAGAGGCATTTTCTTCCCTAATATACATTTTAAAAGCAGCACACAAATGTAATGCAAACTTAAAAAGACTATCAATAGACACGTGGTATGAAGTAGTTTCTACAAGTGTACATTGGTGCGAGAGCGCTAGGGGCTACAGCCCCGGGAGTCTGCTTTATTTCTCTACAATAGAGATAAACCTCTTTTCACTCAAAGCCTCTGGTAAATGTCCTCCAGCTGTTCTTAATACACTTAAAAGCAAAGAGAGGTAGAAGCGGAAATTAACATGGACAAAAAGAGCAGGGCGTGTTAAAACACGGAAAATGGGTTAGAAGCAGTGCGCCCAGAGTGGGCCCCTCGATTGGATACAATGACATGCAGATCGTTCATGAGTATAAAACACTTCCTGTAATTACACGGCCAGGGGGAACTTTTTCTCTCTATATCCGTATACAGCGTGATCAGCGTGTCAAATGGACAGGCTATGGGTCCAGCTTCCTGTACTCAGATAATACGATGTGAACTTCCCTGCACAGCTTTCCACATCAAATATTTTCCAATATATCGATTTTACTTGAAACACACCGTAATACATGTAACAAAGTATTGAGCATACATTTAGATACCTGGTAGTCATTCAAAAGGATTAATTAAAAGCCAAGTTGATTAGGAAAGTTCATGGATAATCCAACATAAAATGGAACACTGGCTTATAACAATCAGATCTTTTTATCATTTATTTTTATATATTTTCTACAAATTATTCATGTTGTTTGCTCTGCCGTTCACTTACCCAGCGGGATGGCTCAGGCAGTTTCGTCCGTGTCTCGCATTCAGGAGGTCCGGGTTCGATTACCGTGGCCAGGCTACCTGACCCATGGGTTTAACCGGGTCACCAGGCGAGTGCTACGTAGGTTAATTACATTCCCCGAATTTCCTGTCCCTCCATTTCATCTCCATTATCATTTCACATCTCTTATCTGGTCGTCTCTTTTAGGTAGATGTGTCGGCGGGTGTCTCGACGCTGCATGGCAGGATGATATGCTCCTAGTAGACACTCCCATCTGCGATATCCGGACAGGCCTGGTGCGCCATTTCAGAACCACGTTGGGCCGGTTGTTCTGGCTTGCCAAAGAGTTTCTAGCTGACCCTGCCATCTGCACGGTCGTGGCTCCTTGGGACGGCCTCCCTCTGTCTCCTCTCACGTCATGATTCCTCCCGAGGGTCCCAACTTTGGGGCACATATACAATAGACGAAGTTTGGAATCCGTGCCGAATCTCCTGCGTAGCACAGTAGTCCAGTATGCTGCTTACTTTGCAGATGGAGAAACAATTTTATTCTGACAAAAATTGCAGTCTCAGGATGCACTTACTAACTCCGGCATCTTTCAAGGATGCAACTCGACATGTAATCACACAACTTCCCCCACAACAAACTACTGTTTAAGTGGAAAATATCTCTTATCTTTCTTATTTTCTCAAAAAGTGCCTTAACGAATTTTAAATGCCATATTTCAGATAGGCAATTTCAACTTTAAGTGGAAAACCTTCAGTGTTCGAATAACTAGCATACTAAATAGACAGATAAAGCTATAAAAATAGGTATACAGGCTGCAGGTAAGGCTTCCTTAGTGACGATATTATTGTTCATAGAATTAACTTCGCCTCAGATATTTAACTGTAGCACCCAAATAAGTAGACAAGGACAGCAAGACCAGAATATATGTAACTTATGTCATACCGTGATAACATACGCAACAAAACCAAGAGCTGACAATAAAAGAAGTTACTGCAAATGAGATGAAGATTAATTCCACTATGTCTAAAAAGGGAATTAACATTCAATGGCATGCATGAAGTTGAGGAATGTGTGAATGAAGATGCATTATGAGGAATTTTGTAGTCTAATGATGCAATTAAATGCGCTGTCTCATTAGAGGATAACATTAGTAACTCGTCAGTTTGAAATCAAATAATGTGAATTTTGAGAAATTAGGTAAGCTGGTAGGTTATGTTATGAGTATACCAGGAAGTAATACGTCGAGAGAGTACTTTCTTTTATGAATAGCGAGTGGACAGATGTAACGAATAGAAGTAGTACAAACCTAATCAAATCTCAATGGCAACTTGCTATAAATTTTTCTTATTCATGCAATGAATTCTTTGAATAATATAAAACTACGCAAAATATGTTGCAAAATATGTGCAAGTGTTTGTGATGGGTAAATAAATAGTTATCGCTTACAAATACTGCTCTGATTTTTTATGAAAATTTGACGTGCTTCTAATCTGCCTTATTTTTTGTCGAGGATATAGGTATCGTCCTTGTTTTCTTAAAAAAAACATATATATATATATATATATATATATATATATATATATATATATATATATATATATAACAGAGTTTGCAATATTAAGCCGACATATAGCGTAAATACCTAAACGTAACTGCAGCAAAGTATGTATTGAAGCGTATCGGAACACTTTTACATGATTAAACAGGAAGTAGACAAAAACCTTTTTAATAAACAATAATTTGTGGAAATAAATTTAGGCAGTAGAGAAAGTGTGAGATTCCTTAGCTTCCTTCTTCCTGTTAGTACCATCTCTCTGCGTGGAAACAACATACGACCACTTTTAACATTTCACAACTTATTGCTTAGAATACCGGAAAATTTCACATCAACAGCAGTGAATTAGGGAAATTACTGCTACACAATTATTCTAGAGAAATTATAATTGTTCCTGAAGTCTACGGTTTCCTATAGCTAGCCTTACGCATGATGGCTTCTTATTTACGAATGGAAAATTTTGTGTGAGAAAACAGCAAGCACGCCAGCAAAAATGTCGTACCAATATTCCAGATAGACAAAAAAGGCCAGCCTTTTTTGGAGAATAAAAAATACAAACTAAAGCTTTCTTTTATGCAAAGACTTGTTTGGGGTGGCAGGTTTCTTGAAAATATACGTATTTTTAACATTTACTATCTCAGTAGCTACTACCTTAGGTAGAGTTACCATTGAGTCACTACCTCAGATAAGTGGCAGAGAAAGTAAATATTGTAACGGGAGCGCTAGAACACCCTGTGAAAGCAGCTGGCAGCGGAAGGTAGGGGAGGTTCGGTTAGCCACACCTACTCCTCGTTCGTCTTGTAGTGGTGACAGGCTGTGGTCAGGGAAAAAACATGACTGTGTCGCCTGTTTTCTCTACACCTGTTTCTCGATCTTTCTGTTACTAGAACAATCCTGTAAACACCAGAAAGCGGGATATTCCGATATAAAGAGGGTTACAGACAGACGGGGTTGGTTTTGGTTGAGTCAGTCAGTCAGTTGGTTAGTGTGGAGTGAGGACAGTTCTTGGTGTAAGAAGGCAGTGTTAGTCAGTGTTTGACGTGCTAGTGAAATAGCGCCGTGTACGTGCATCGGAACGATAACGGACGAACTGGTAAATTGTAATTGTGTGCAGCAAGTAATTCTGTGTAATTGGCAAGTGTTAAACTGTAAGTCGGTGGAAATAAAGAACATTGTTGAGTGGTGTAATTGGACTTTTTATTTCACGAACCCACAAAGTCACACTGGTGTCAGGAAGCGGGAAGATAACATCACCGAACATTACGACAATGGACGCGGCATTGGAAATTATTTTGGAGAAGATGATGGAAATGAAGGCCGAATTAACAGCGAAGATGGAAGAAATGAAGGCCGAATTAACGGAGAAGCTGGAGACTAGAAATAACCTGGCCGCGGAACTGAAACTAATCAGGACGGCTAGGGACAACATCGCCGAGAAGATGGAACAAATGAAGGCCGAGTTAACCACGGAAATGAGAGCAGCGAACGACGGTCTGGCTACCGAAATGAAGGTGGCGAACGAGGCTCTCGCCGCCAAGTTTGAGGAACGGTTGGCCGGCGTGGGGGATGACGTCGCGAACCTGGGCAAGCGGAAGGGTCAAGTAGACGACCGCCTTAATGATTTAGAGGAAAAGGCCGACAACATCGCAAAACCCCTCACCCGCCTGACGGAGGAAAACCGGCCTTATGTGTGGACGGAGGACGCCGAAGACGCTTTCCAGCACCCGAAGGGGACCCTGTGCAGTGCTTCAATTTTGGGTTTCCCACAACCGGGTGGCGCCTTCATTGTGGACACCGACGCCAGCGACCATTGCATTGGAGGTGTCCTATCGCAGATCCAGGACGGCCACGAGCGCACAAGAGTGGAAGAGGAGGAGCGTGCCGCAGCAGTCCGAGTAGTTGTGGCAGTGCCTGCTGAAGGCTGGGATAGCGCAGGCCTGAGGAGGGAGCAGCTGGCGGACGCAGACTTGGGACCACTCTTGAGGGAAGTGGACGCAGGGACGAGACCAACCTGGGAGGACATCGCACCGAGGAGCGCCACCTACAAGTCGCACTGGGCCCAATGGGACTCGTTGAAGACCAGAGTGGGCGTGCTGTTCCGGGTATGGGAGTCACCCGATGGGAAGGCGCAGAGAGGACAGTTGGTACTTCCCCGGAGCAAGGTCCCGGAAGTCTTGGAGGAAGTGCACGCCGGTACTTCAGGAGGACACCTGGGAGCGAACCGAATGATTCACAAAGTACGGCAGCGCTACTTCTGGCTCAGACTCCAAGCAGATGCTGGTGGTACACCTGGACCGCCTCGCACGCTACGATGGGGCTGTTCGAGGCGAACAGCTTTGAGGAGGGAGCAGTGTAACGGGAGCGCTAGAACACCCTGTGAAAGCAGCTGGCAGCGGAAGGTAGGGGAGGTTCGGTTAGCCACACCTCCTCCTCGTTCGTCTTGTAGTGGTGACAGGCTGTGGTCAGGGAAAAAACATGACTGTGTCGCCTGTTTTCTCTACACCTGTTTCTCGATCTTTCTGTTACTAGAACAATCCTGTAAACACCAGAAAGCGGGATATTCCGATATAAAGAGGGTTACAGACAGACGGGGTTGGTTTTGGTTGAGTCAGTCAGTCAGTTGGTTAGTGTGGAGTGAGGACAGTTCTTGGTGTAAGAAGGCAGTGTTAGTCAATGTTTGACGTGCTAGTGAAATAGCGCCGTGTACGTGCATCGGAACGATAACGGACGAACTGGTAAATTGTAATTGTGTGCAGCAAGTAATTCTGTGTAATTGGCAAGTGTTAAACTGTAAGTCGGTGGAAATAAAGAACATTGTTGAGTGGTGTAATTGGACTTTTTATTTCACGAACCCACAAAGTCACAATATATATCTGCTATTTTATGTTCAGCCCTGCCATAGAGTGATACGATAATGGAGTAAGTAGGTCTGGTTATGGCACTAGGACGTGTGACAGCTGGTGTTTACATAAACGTAGGAAAAACTGCAGTTTCACTGTACACATCTTGCAGATGCGGTCCTGTGCTGGTTTCGCACGGTTGGTTCTATATTTATAATAGAACTGCAACTGTATACAAGCTCAAATCCGCTAAGACAAGAGATTTAAACCCGTTTAAATAAACATTAGTAAAACATTTAACTGTTTGAACGCTGTACAGTTCTGTCAACTTCTAATTTTGGCAACACAGCTATAAATGAGCGAAATGTCTCCGTGTCAGTCTTGCATTCGGCATTTCCAGAGTTCGATTACCATGCATTCATTCTCCATCTCATTCCCCTATCTGTTTTAGATTCAGGCGACAGCGCTTGGTAAACTCTGTGCTCTTTAAAGATGTCTGATTTTGGGGGAGCTGCTGGGTCCCCTTTCTTAGAGCGGTCTTGAATGTCACGTGACCTCGGGTGGCTAGGAGATTAGCATAAGGACTAGTACCACGCTGGAATTGTTAGGGACGCCACCTCGTCCTGATCGACTCGTCCCTTTATCCCTCCTCCCAAAATACATATAGAAGCAGAAAACTCCTCTCTGTGTTGTTCTCCATATCTAAGAGACTCTCAGCTTTTTTAAGATTAATGTTTAAAAGAGATAAAAATAATCCTAGATGTACAGAAAGGCAATAGATATTTTATGCTGCCTCATGTTTTCTGTTTCACCTGTTGTAGGTTTTACCTACATGTGAATATGAAATCTGTTTTGCATAAGGTTCAGTTGAACGTAACTGCTTTGCAGAAGACAATATGTATTTCTGTAACGCTCATATCTATCTTCTTTTTCTAACATTTAGATAAAGCTTTAAATCTCTTACGCATAACCAGGAAATCCAAAATGCATGACAAATCACAACATTGTATGCACTAAACGATTGCATTTTTCATCTTTTCCCCCTCAAATAAAATTTGATCTTGACAAAAACCAACCCCCATTTCCATATTGATGTCGAGTGTCACGTAATAGTAGAAGAAGCTATCATCCCCCCTTGTTCAACATCGACTTGGAGTACTCGATAATTGTTTCCAGAATGAAAGGGGAATGAATAACAGTGGGAGGAGGAAAAATACAATGCAAAAGATCTGTTGATGATATGGTACTCATAGCAGACAAGATCCTGATCAGTATGCTAATGGAACTTGACAGCAAGAAGCAGGGGATACATTTTCCAGGGAAAACAGAAATAAAAAACGTTATGGTTATCTGAATACAGTAAAAGCAGCGAAGCAACTGAATGTATTCAACGCGTGGGATGTACACTCGTACAAAATGTAAAGGCGAAAATAATAAAGCCTTCAGTACTTACATTAAGGAAAATTTGGTACGTAGGAGTGACAGTACAACTTCCGTGCTATTAGTTCACAGGTTCAGAAACGTCGCTCGTTGTTCGAACTGAACAAGACATGGCTATACCACTCGCAAAACTTAAATGCATGTGAACGCTGGCCAATGCTCAAGCAGACGCTGTTGCCAAGCGTAGTGCGTGTACCGACAGAGCACTTTTACATATAAGCTCGGGGGTATCTACCAGGGCAATCCCCACAAAGTGAAGACTGACCTCCCCTCTGATGACCAGGGAGTTACTGAGCTGTCCCAAAAGGGCGCCTAGCGCCTCCGTGGGGCTTTCAATAGGGCAAGATCTAGAGACAAACGACCCTCCCCCCCCCCATCTGGTCCTATGGACTCAATACGGGATGGAAGTGGATACGCCACTCACGAGCGCCAACCCCAAAGGGGAAGGCTACCGATATGACCTCGGTAGGGCCGCCTGGCGATCTAGCACACCTACTAGCTATGCTGGCTAGTACGCGGGAATATATGACTTCCCGCAACCCCATCCGGAGACGTACCCGATCTCCCACGGGTATCGGGAACCACTGCCCCCTCGAGTCCAACCCAATCCGAACTGCCAATCAGGGAGGGGCTCGAATATTCGGCCCGAGGTTCCTCTAGTAACTCAAAGATACCAGAGTACTAGGACTCCGCAGTGCTCGCACCACGGCAGCTGAAGGGGACGGATCCCCTCCCCTACGGGGAGAGCACTTTTACAATTCAATTCATGCCCCAATCCAGTAACTGGCTTTCCAACTTTGTGGGTCTTTCCCGGAGATTGAAATACAAGCACGCTCCCTTTTTCTAAGAATGAAGCTGCTTCACTAAAAATTCGTGACATTGTGTGTACACTACCAACATCACAGATTTCCACAGTTACTTGCCGGGTTTTTGAAAAATCTATACTTGTCCTATATTATGGACTGGAGAGCTTTTGTAAACACTTCTTCATATTAAATAGAATTCTTCTGCCCTAAGAATGGATCACTTCAGGTTTGTTGATCGAAAAATCACTTGTCCCAGCTTCGAGGGACATGTTCAGGCACTCATATCACAAACACTGGAGAAAAGATATGTGTATAATAATAATTTAATGTAATATTAACGAGATTTCAGTTCGAGTTCGACATACGACTTAACGATGCTGTTCACTTTAACAAAATAACACACCACTACTCTGAAAACGAACTGAAAATTAACTCGGTCTGTTTCAAACAGCATGCAGTAGGGTGCACTGTTTCTTATGATTGAGGCAAGTGTTCTGAGGAAGGTATGTTGTTATTTTTTAGGCTTATCTTATCTTATATGAATGGCTGTTGGGTAACCATAACCATTTAAAAGATAAAACGTACATCACTCGCGTTCCAAGTATCGTAGAGACAGGATTTTTGTACAGTCATGATCAGAAAATAAAGTTCTTTCATATTATGAGATCGGCAGCTGTCATTTTCAAATATTTATCCGGGCGTAATTAATGAGATAATTTTCTCAGTTCAGGCGCATGAGATGTGAGTACCACATTCGCCAGCGCTGGTAGGAGGAGCATGCTTAGGATTCGCTGGAGTCTGAAATACGGCCCGCCTTTAACTTTTGCGAAGATTATAAATGGCTTAACTTTTCGATCTTTGGTTTTTTGTGTGAGTGTACTACAGTAGGCAATAACATAGTTAATGGTACCTAAAGTTGAAATTTGTGATTACTACATTTTAATTCACTATGTTTTCAAAAGTTTGTGGAATACTGCTGTACAACAGTTATAAAACATTTTAAATTCCATGCAAATGGCTTTAATAATTTTAAGAAAAAGACTTGTAACTTTAATTTGATTATGCTAATTCACCAGCGATACAGAAGTCATATTTTTTTTTTAAAAAATTAAGCCAATACCATATTATTTAAATAGTATACAAAAGAGGTATATACATTTTATTCACTCTCCTGATTGCTTCAGGAAAGTATTTTAACCTTTTAAATATACATTGTAATAACGTCCTCTGTGTTCCATTTAATTATGTCATGTCTTGAACAATTTAGAAGTGTACCAAAAACCACAATTGTTAAATTTAATTTTCTCTTGAGTTTCTGCTGAAAAGTTTATCAAAACTGGTTGCACATATCGCGTGGAACAGTTTTAAGGTAGATACTAGAAGAAAATGGATCGCATGCTATTAGCCACTTAAATGACCACGTGTTGAAGTTTCGAAATACTCTTGAGAGCAAAAGCAATGCATACATAGTCAATGAAGGTAAATGTTCATATTTTTTGATATAACATCAAATTTTTAAATGTTTGGGAAAATTAGACAAACTTCAGGATGCCCTTAAGAGATTAAACAAAGAATAAAAACATCTGCGGGCCCAGATGTGGCATTACATTGTACGAAACTTCTAAGTGTATGAAGTCTGATAATGGAAAAAAGAAAAAGAAACCTTGTATAGATCTTTGAAATGTGGATATGAAAAGAATTCTATAACTGAAATGATCCGTTAAAATAATGAATGTGTTGTTTTAGAAAATATAAGAAAAGAAAGAGCAGACAGTCACAGCAAGTTGATAAGAAATTAAATGAATGAGATGAAACTGCTTAAAATAATCTCAGCAACTTTCATTGCCTTAAATAAGGCAGAATTGCTGACATACAGGAAGAATACGCGGTGTGGTAAATTCTGAAGCCTTCAAAAACATATACACACAAAAACCAGGTAATGTCCACAACAAAATTTAGGATCAAAGACCTTGATCCTATATACTCCTTGCTAGTTGACAGTTCTTTGTGTCAGCAAGCCTTAAGAAGGACAAGACTTTTACGTAAGAGGGCAAGACGCAGTAAAATGGCGTGTCAGAATCTGACAAACCAACGGATGCTGTACATAACACATCTACGTTCATGGTAAAGTGAGCACAAACTCCTTTGTTTAACTTTTAAATACTTTCTCAAGCTCTCACAAGTTAACCAAATCTACATATTTACAAGGACTTGCTGTAAAAGATGCTGAGATACCAAACTGTATAGGACCGACATTAACACTCTGCTGCGATTTCCGGCTTGCAATTTCATTGGCAACGTAACTACTGTCGAGCCTTTGTTGGGCCGATAAGAGCTTAGTTTCAATGTCTTTGAGAGTCACTAGATTTTTATACTGCGCTACGAAGTTCCAGAACGGTATGATAAAACGACATAAGAGAGTTGTTTGACTGAAGTCTTTCTAGCAGAGTGTTTTATACATCTAGCTTATGAATATGAATCGTGAAGAGTAGTTTCATCAGCAGAGCCTCCAGCTTTCCCCACATTATCCCTTTATGTGAAAGGATTAAGAGTACGAAGACTGAAGGGCCTCCAGAAACCAAAGAACGCACAGTAAGTAGCCCACAGTGTCCTTCATTACTTCTAACATGAACCCTGGGAGGACGTCGACCACATTCGGACGACGATATGCACTAGTAAGAGCGGGATTCCTAACGATTGTAGATGGAGCACGTCCTGTCGCCGGCCGTGAACCACGTCTTAGTCCGTGCATCTTGGGGACTCTGTGGCACAAGACATGCGCCCAAGAAAGGGAAATATCCACCGTCCCTGCAACACACCGAATGCTATCATCCAGTCCTTCAGCCTTGAAACCATTAAAGGTAATAAGGGAACAGGAAATATTGGCAGGAAATTTGTGGTAGGCCAACGACGGAGGGGGAAAAAAAAAAAAACATATATTCAAGAGTGGCCGGCTGGACGGAAATGGAACAACGAATCTCCCGAAAGCCAACCTCACACAGAGCCATCTCGCTCGATCATTAACTGATAAGATTCTGTCTGTTCCTGTTATCTTAAAATCAGAAGTAAGTCTGACATACCTTTTCTCTCCCACTGGCCTATAGTAGAAACAGACCATACCAAAATGCTATATTAGATTATATATTTTTGAGGTCCCATGAATTAAAAGCAGAACATTTTGAAACAATGTTACGTATCAATGCCAGCTACCGTAGATGGTAGCGTGTCTGTCTACGTTCAAGATGTACCGAGTTCAAATCTCGGTCAGGGTAGTTATCTGGAAAAGGTTTCTCCGGGGTTTTCCCTTGTCCTGAAAGATGAATGGCAACTAAGCTCCACGTACCCTGGACTCGTTTGAGTGTCATTTCACCCATTTCATTTATCGTCCAATATGAAAACGTTGGAGGACGTAAATTAAAAAAAAATTGTCAGATAATTACAAAATTCCACGTTTTCTTAACTTCGTTTAAGGACGTCAGCTGAAGATTTTAAAGAATAAAATCTACCCTAAATAAACGTTTACATGGAAAACGAAAATTCCTTATATATATAACTCAATTTGGATCAAAATATGATTTTATAAACATTAAAAACAACCAAATTTTAAGAGGAAACAATGTAGAGACTGTAGAGACTGTAGCTTCTTCCACCCTTCCTGTATAGAATTTAGCTTACTTGTATCGCAGTTAAGTCCATCCACACACTTCAGGACCGCTATTCTATGGTCAGCTTGTGTAGCCTTTGTATATGTGCAACGTAATAAGTGAGAATCAAGTTAAGATGACCATGGTGTTGGCAAAATGAAGGGTTTTTAGGACAAGTGGATGTGGTGCAAGGGAGTCAAGTGGAATGGCAAACAAATTGGATGGGTATTACAGCTCCGACCTTGTGTTCCCCCTACCAGTTTAATACACCTCCTGGCGGAAACACCGCATCAAGGACACTTCTTAATTACATTATCCTAAATTATAGGAATTTCGTTTCTGCTTATTCCGCCACATTCCTAGTAACACATATTGCATTTTAAACCCACACTGGCTCACCTTTAAAGGTATTTCAGCAGCCAAAGAACCTTTTGTGCGTCTTTTTCCTGGTACAAAGTATTTCTCTTCACCTAACAGCATTCCAAAAACTGATTACTCGTTGTTTTACTTTGAATCCGAATATTTTCTTCTTATTTTCTCATATTTAAAGGCATCTGTGATGATCCAAAAATTATTCTTCCGACTGCCATATATTCAGAACATAATTTTCACAGGTATAATCAAACCATTATAAAACACCATTTTTTTATTCTGATTCATCAGTTTTTGGATATGCTAATATGAAGTGTGGATCCTACAGTTTATCATATCATCCAAAACTTTAATTTGAGCTTAGGGCATATTTAAAGAAGCTGCTATGCGAATATTTGTTAATTTTAATTAACAAAACAAAATTAAGAATATACAATAGGATTTTCGACTTTTCAATATGAATTATAAAAAACAGTACATTTCAGCTGAACTTTAATATTTTAATTAGTGCATAGCAAATTTTAAATCCATCATTTTAAAAATTGCCCGCCTCGGAAGCGTAGTTGGTAGCATGTCTGCCTCACGTTCAAGAGGTCCTAAGTTCGAATCTCAGTCAGGGTGAGTTACCTGGATAAGGTTTCTCCGGGGTTTTTCCTTATCCTGAAAGACGAATGTTGGGTAACTGTAAGCTTTATGGACCCCAGGCTCATTTGAACATCATTTCACCCATTCCATTCATCGTCCGATATGACTTAACGTTGGAGGACGTAAATTACACAAAGAAAAAAAAATCTGAAAATTTCAAAGCCATATAAACCAAGCTTTAATGAATATTTTGTGCAGTGAAAAATCCTGAGAAGAAAGAACCGAGAAAAATTGCATTAGAAAGATCCGACATGTAGCTTTATAGAAATTGTACAAAACCAAACAAGTATTCACTTGTGGTTGTAAATTTATTAATATAAAAATGCCCAAAGTGAAGCATGAAAGCCTGTATATTAAAATTGAAACACTAAGTAATTTCCTTAATGTGACAGCTCCGAATCACAAATGGCGACGCAAAAAGAAATGGCAATATTATATTAAATACTGTATGAAAATCTTAGTTGAAATCTATAAAATTGTGGATTGTAATTTTAAATGAAAGTGAAAGCAAGAATATCTTTCTACAGCTTCCTCCGACTTGCAGAGAATGGTACATAAATCAGCAGTACAAATAGCTAACAAGGGGAGTCACTAAAGCAGCAATGTCGTGAAGATGTCCTTTGTTATTTCAAGCTACTGATTCAAGAAGTAACATTCGGTAGCTGTGCAATTGCAACCTTTTGACTGTTGTGTAACTTCGTACTCATTTGACTGTACCAAAAGAAGATTTCTAACAAAGAAAGTCTTAAGTACGAACGCATAAACTTGTGCTTCCAAACATGTACTGTTTACCTCATCAGCTGTTATACAGAAGAAAGTATTTAGAATAAAAATATTTTAAATAAATATTTGAGTACGTGGAAATTGTGACGGGTCTACAGCTGATCGTGTAAGTTAAAGTCAACTTAAATAAAATTCACATCCGAAATACAAAACTTCGACTCACAATACTATGAGAAAGATCTCTGTGGAACAGCTGACAGCAGATGCATGGAAAGCCAAGATATTGTAGACGGCATCACTCCTTAGAGGACACCTGCCAGAAGGGGCAGCAAGCGGACGATCTCAACAGGCAGCTGCACTTGCCTCACGAAGTTTGGGATCAATTTCCAAAATTTGAGGAGCTATCGATAATAATGGTCCAGTGCGTTTCACTTCATTATGAACCTCAGACTGCTGGATCGATGAAAACAAACCTGGGAGCGTACAAAGGTCACAGTAGAGGGCAGTATAATATTGATACTTGCCAAACACTGCACATGGAAAACGGAACATGTTATGGTCATCAACATCTCTCTCGCCAGATGTATATTGTACCTTCAAGGAATTTTTTACACGGTCCCTTCAATTTGGATGCATCTAAATTGCACTAACTGGAGTAACAGCGGCATTATTTTCAATTACCATTTAGTTCAATTAAAACAGCTTTTTATTTGGATGCTACAGACATAAAGTGAAACAGCCAAACCGGTTTTCCACTTAGAAAGTTCATGTTCCAACTCCCCTGCCTACAATAAACATAGCTCCTACTTAATTTTTCCTCCAGAGCTTTGCATTCAGATGTAAGACCTGAACAATGAGCAACGTTTCTTTCTTAACAGCTGCAACTCCACACAGATCATTGGATCGGGTTGATAACCTATGAAACGACAGAACAAGATTGGCATAAAACTGTCTTAATTATCACCTACGTACCTTTACGTACAACACGATGGATATTAAAGCAATAAGATCAGGTTTGTTTTTTTCCCTAATAATCAGCAACGGAATATCAGAGACCAGCTTTTAAAAGATTTGAATACCCTTTAAGCCTGCTGTATTGCCCAGCTTCCTTTGACACTATAAGAAAATATGTATTAAAACTAATAAATGAAGTAAATACTGAGCATTTTAAGAATATTTTGTACAAAGTGAGAAAAGAAAGATTGTGAGTGCACACATTTTCATAGCAGAAAATTACAAACGGATTACTGTTGATAATGAGTCTTGCACGATTAACATTCCTTGCGTATTATTTGGAACAACGGGATAACCTCAACATTAACAAACCTTATAGAGGAAGTTAGTTCGACCTGCTTGCTCTTCACACTTGTTAGTGCATGACAGCTTGGCCCAGATGTTTAGAAACGCTACCGTTTGCTGCGTGCCAAAGAATTGGACACGACCACGGGCTACCTGGTTCTACACGTGGACTGTGCCGGCCACGTCCAGCTACCTCTCTCCTCTTCCTTTCATTTCTATTCTCAATCAAAGTGTTTTCCTTAATCAGATGACTCATGTGTATTGTAAGCGGCAGCTCACCTTGAAAGTTACTTCAAACACAACGTAAGGGAAAAACTTCCTCGGATTAGTTGCTTTTGTGTAATACAGGAATTTAACATCCAGTTGGTCAAGAATGCTATATTTTGTATTATTTTCAAGCTGTATAAAAGTCAGCAATTGATATACAATTGTAGCAATATTACAGGTGACCAACACAATGAAAGTGAATTCTATTTCCCGCAAGATGGCGCTGTTCTCCATTAAGAAAGAATTGTGAGAAACGTTTTAGCCCAGAATTTAGAAATAAATGAACAGGACGAAGAAAACCAACTCTATGGCCACCAATTTCTTTCTTAGGAAATATTCTTAAATGCAAAATTGTTGCAAGAAGACACAAACTGTTTGTTTGTTATTCGGTTTATTTGGGAAGCTAACCAATAAATTTATACAAATAAAGAGCTGGGTAGTGATATGTTCTTAATTCTCAAATTTAGACTACAGTTGTGTGCTAGTACCAAGGGCCAACTGCTTGAATCTTTCATAACAGATTATTCTAATGCTACGTACTACTTCAATAATCTATATAACATTATATTAGAATATTTTATAATTGTCACATTTATTTACTGTTTATTACTTTCGTTTATTACTTTCACAAGCGGAGCTATGAAAATCAGCAGTTTTCAATAAATGGAAAATGAAATGTGTAGTGTTTAACTCCTGCTTTTACTACATATGGCACCGCAGGCGGTGACACTGATGATACATGAGATGAAGATGGAGCAACGATGGAGTGAGAAGGCGGGGGAAACCAAAGATCCCGGAGAAAACCCGTCTCAGCGCCGTGTTGTCTGCCTCACGTTCAAGAGGTCCCGAGTTCGAATCTCGGTCAGGGTAAGTTACCTGGATAAGGTTTTTCCGGGGTTTTCCCTTATTCATACAGATGAATGTCGGGTAGCTCTAAGCTCCGTGGAAGCTGGACACATTGAGCATCATTTCACCCATTTCATTCACCGTCCGATATGACTTAACGTTGGATGACGTAAAATTAAAAAAAAATCTCACTTTGCGGTTGCCTGGGATCGAACCAGGGTCGCCTTGGTGAGAGTCAAGCAGTCTAACCCCTCAGCCACTGCGCGGCCTTCTCAAAAATGGAGCACACCCCTTCAGAGGTCACGAGAATGTTATTGCATACGTTTTTATTAATTGAATAAACAGGATTTTTCCGTAACTTTTTTTTTCTACTCGTACACAAGATATTCTCTTCTTTTATACCCGAAGGTGCATAACTTGAGTTTTCCTATTATTTCGCATTGTGTTATCAACTTGTTAGGTTGTTAGGTTATAACAAGCCGGGATTTGGTTCTGAGAAGGGTTTGAACATTTGCATCAAAACTACAGAGGTCAGAACTGGTTTTGTCTCTTCTTCCCTAAAAATATCTGGTGAACCATTGCATGTCGGAGTAAAATTAAACAAATGCTATCAATACCGTTCAAAAACAATTACAATACATATGGTGAGATTCAAGAAACTTGAAAAAATTTTAGCCGCGTTGCTGCACTAGTTCAAGTATTGTACATTAGAAGAAGTAAGAATATTCCTTGATATTTGGATTTTTTATTACAGTATAAACTAGCTTACACGAACAGGCTCTTAAGGTATGAATTTGAGAATAATTTATCCATAAATTCAGAATTTTACCATTCGGTAAGGGAAATTTATGAAGATCCTTCTTAAAAAATGTAGTGTTTCAAGTCGCAGGAACAGTGGGATGGTAATTTTTTTAAAGACTTGATCATATTCTTGTCAAATTTGTTCTAAATTGGTAAAAAAAAATGTAGGATTTTTAAAATACAATCTGGACATTCCACATTTGCAATTAAAATCAGGTGTTTACAAGTGCTTCCTAATAATGTAAAATCGTTAGGAGCATTTCCGAAAATATTCATAAAATACTATATCGCTGCCAAATTTTCGATAGCAAACGTACTACACATATATAATTATTTAATAATTGTTTATAACAAGTAACCCAAAATCGATATGCCTCCCGCTACGCTCTCTGGGTAACACAAAGAGCATAATATTACTTCTCTGTGGTTGACAATACAATAGTAGCTGTCTAAAGTTGGAATACTCCATGGTTGTCTCGATGATCCATTGGTGTGATAGATGGAGGCCACCAAGGCTGTCATTGTAAGGAAAATATTAGGTGGGGGAGAGATTATTAATGGAAAGTGACGTTTGAGTAACAGTAGTCGCTATCCCACACATATCACTTTAAGGCTATCATTAGAAAATATATATTATTCGCCGTCAAGCTTTAAATGGGAGAGAGAGAGAGGGAGAGGGAGAGAGTGTGGGAGTGTGGGAGTGTGAATGTGTGTGTGTGTGTGTGTGTGTGTGTGTGTGTGTGTGTGTGTGTGTGTGTGTGTGTGTGTGTGTGTGTGTGTGTGTGGCGAGCTTGAATATTAAAGCTCAAAAACTAACCTTTGATAAATACGAAATTTTGTTTTTAATTCAACAGCTCCCATAAATTTCCAAGAAAACGTCACCCCAAATATCCATTTACATGAAAAATCATTTATTAAAAAAATAACTGAATAGTTTGATTAAAATACCACATAACACAAATGTGGTGCGATACAGGAATGGAGGCAGAGCACACTGCCCACTGCGTCCCCCAAAGGACGTCCCCGAAGATGAGGCAGGAAGACCACAGACTGGCAGAGGTCGGAGGCAGCAAAGCAGCAGAGACATACAGAAGTCCCTAACAGTTGGGTAGATTTCACTCGGCTGATTTCTCAAGACCCACTAGAGAGGGCGTGAAGCGACTCTGGTGTCCTGGGCATCAATTTCATTAGGCACCGGGAAGATAGTTTACATAGCGCATGCGTCTGTACCATCTGTGCGCATCTGCCGGAACTACTGCGCTGACCCAAAAGTAAAAAATGAAAAAGAATCTACCTGAATATTGGTGTAGTGACAAGGGGAAATTACGAAAAACTCTAGTCAGGGTGATCGGCTCGCGAAGATCAACTTGTCAGGGAATGTGGATTTCTACAAAGCGATGTGATTTTCCTTCAAAATTAGAAGTTAAGTGAGGTCTCACAAAGTCGCGGTTAGCATAATTAAATAATTAAAATAATTTCAAAATTATTACTGTACTTTGTACAGTCTTGAGACATGCAGCTATGATATTGGTTGGCGTGGTTAAACATTTATAATCCATCGTCAAAATAATAAAAGTACTGTAAACTTCCACGGTAATGTAGGCATGTATGACCTGGCAGACTGTTGACAATTGACTGTGACTGAGCCAGGGTGAGTAACAACTGACTGCATGTTACTAAATAAACAGGTTTACCAATCAAAAAATTTGTAGGAATTAACATATCTCCATTTCTCAAACATTTTTACTTGCTAAAATTTTGTAGCAATTCACAGCAACCCAAGCTCATGGCCCCTGAATGCGAGTCGCACATGTTACCGAGGGGCCAACTAGATCGGTTTAATTACCACATATTCTTATCATTAAAATGTAGGCATGTCTTGAACTTTCTTGGTTTAACTTGCAAATTCTCGCAATTCCGTACATACAGCGCATACTTTCTGATACAGCTAGTGAGAATGTTTCTCAAACAACCCTCGGAACACGCCAAAAGATTTTCACAGAAAAAAGTTAATGTCATTGTTGTGTACGTTGTGACGTCATTGGGAGGCTTTTAAATCACACTCTATACTTCTATATACCACCTAATTGCGTATGTTTGTACAGCAATATCAGTTGTTTTGTACCACAAACGTTGTCATGGTAGCCAAATAAATAATTGAAAGAGAACCTATTTTTACTCCCTCCGTCAAGTTATATCGGAAGATGAATGAAATTGGTGAAATAATTCTCAAATGAATCCAGGGTCCATAGAGCTTAGAGCCCAACATCCATCTTTCAGAATAAAGGAAAACCTTAGGGGAGAAAGAACCTCAACCAGATAACTCACCCTGACCGAGATTCGAACTCGGGACGAACTGAATGTGAGGCACACATGTACCTATCGAGCTATAAATAAACTGTATCAATATTTACACAGGAAATGTAACTGGCCAAGCAAAGAGAACGGAGCTCCAAAGTCATCACAAAGTGACAGCTCTTAGAGATGTTGATTATCACTTAAAGTCTACTGCATTCCCCAAAATCGGTTGCACCTACCTACAAGGTAAGTTATAGAAAGACAATTTCTATCAAAATTTATTTCATACCAGATAAAAGAATTGGGATTTGTAAGAACTTTTGAACTAGAGTAGAGAATACCATGTAAGGCAACACATCAGATCATCTTTATTGTTATAAATGGTTAAACATCCGGGCTGTACACATGAGAAACTGTTGGGTATTCGAGAACACAGAACCACATGGGTTGCAATGCCCCAGTTTCGCAGCACGACCTCCGGCCGTGGGAAGCAAGCGGGTCTCCATCCATCCCAAAAAGCTTATTCTGTAATTTTGTACGAATCCTTACAAGAGCATGACGTAACGATGGAATGTGTTGTCGCGAAATCTTGACCCTAGAGGGGCTTTACTTTCTCTGAGAGAATGCCACAAGAACACGAGTGTGTCTGCTGAACAAATCTCTAGAGAATATGGGTAAACAACTGCACTTGAGCATCACCAGTTATGAAACAACTTACGTTTAGGCATGGGAGATTCCTTAAAAAGTAAACTGAACCTTCCACCTACTGCAATTACAGTTTCTCAATGAAGTGTTAACAGCTTTACCTTTAGTTATTTCTGCTCCCAAGACAGCTTTATACTCGAACTTACCTGTAACAAAGGAAACATTCATATGTTACTGAAAATGGTATTTTATGAGTATAGGACAACAACTTACTGTCACATATCTATGTGTTTCTTTTCAGAATTAATTAATTTCAGGATTACCAAGGGCTTATTATCTCACCAGTCTTTAACTTTAATACAAAAGTTATAAAAGCTTTGTGTAAATAAAATAAATAATAATACTGGGACCGCGCCATGGCTGAGTGGTTACATAGCTTGGCTCTCACCAAAGCGGCCCGGCCGGGTTTGATCCCAGGCAACCACAAAGTGAGATTTGTGGTAGACAACATGGCCTGGCACGGGTTTCCTCCGGGTTCTACGGTTTCCCCCGCCAGCATTCCTTTAAGATTTCGAGTAGTCTCTACATGAAATTTATATGCTTAATTTTCTGGGAATAGTTTTCTTTAATCCTCTTTCATTAGAGTGTTTTCATCATACATATTTGTATAATTAAAATACCATAAGGCATACAGGAAACGTACCTATTAATTATGAAAAGCATGTCTCATTAAACCACGCATTTTATGTCGATTTTTTGTGGCATTAATAACTTCAGGTATATATTTTGCTATTGATTTGAACTTCCCAATGCCCCCCCCCCTCTCTCTCTCTCTCTCTCTCACACACACACACACACACACACACACACACACACACACACACACACACACACACACACACACAATAACACACACGTACGCGCGCACCTTGCTCAGTAAGAAATCTGTTATTCAATACATTATTTCCCTTACCACCTTTGATACGTGATACAGGAACCAAAAATGAAATTCAAGAGAATAATCGACCAAGTTGGGCTTATATCTGTGATATGCATGGATTTTATTAGGATATTTTAAGTAGCGATAGTATTAATGTTTTACCGTAGTAAAGAGAAAGTTTTAAGATAAAAAATAATTTAAATACAACTTTTTAATACCCAAATGTGTCTCTCTCCCGTTTTATTATACATTTTTATTTACTCCATTTGTTTTGCTGTGTGTTTAACACACAATAAATGGAACTTTCACTGAGGAAAAGACAAAAGGCTCAAATTATACAGAGAGACCGTAATTCCGTCCCTTAGGATGCCAGTTCAGGCAATAAGCCGAAATTGCTGCGATCCATCTATCTGTTTTTTTGCCGGAACTAACGAGATCTCCACGGACAATGGCGCCTAGTGTTACACAGCATTTGTTTTTTGCTGGTAGTCACATTTATGGTACAGTTATATAACGCAGACCACTGCGTGTGAAATAAGTATACTAGCCGCTGAACTAATTCTGTGTTCTGTGGACCTAGACCTCTACGTTCTGAGAATTCCAAAGTTTAACCTGTAGCAGAAACCTGTATGGAGACCCCACAGAGGTAACGGTTCAACAGAGGGCAGTTGCACAAGCCATTCCTTTTAATTCTTTTTACATTTCTATACAATCAGACGAATGGGACCTAAGAAGGAATCCTCTTTCCACCATGATTACCTTTTTAAACTCTAATCATAATTTAATTAGTGCCATTTACCTCTCCCCTTCATTATAAAATTATTGTACAGTAACACAAATCACATACGCTTAACCCTTCCCTTTACCCTTTATTATTGCACTTTTGTAAACCAAGCCTATTCCTAGTAATGGATAAGAACTCTGATATTCACGCAAAAGAGGTGTAAGACCTTTAACCTATCCCCGAAAGTCTTACACTCCTTAGCGATGAAACAATCGGTGAAAAGGCCAAGTGTCTTTCAAGATAGTCAAAGTACCTTTTCTTGGTCCCATAGTTATTTATAAACATAAAAACCACATATTTAATAGGCCCTTAACACAGAACGAAATAGATGGCAAAAAGAATATCCTGTCCCAGGAAAAGACATTAAATATTTTAGGAAAATACATAGTCTGCGGCCATCTAGAAATATAATATTCTAAATTTAGTCATAAAATATCATTTGAGTAATTTATAACGTAACTGGGCCCAATTTTCTCTCTTTATATAATTATTTGGCCTACTCTGATGACGATCTTAAAGAGTACAAAGAAACTAAAGCAAAAGTTTATTGTAAATGTGTCATTTAAATATTTTGCCATTGGTATTATATTGTGTTACGCAGATTCTATCTTCTTTGTTTTTCCGTCACTTAGTTACTATATTATGACCATCTATATTTCAAGCATATGTCAAACTATTTTGTAAATCCTTCGTCGTAAGCATTCCATCTTCGTACTCAAGTACAAGGGCCTTGTAAATCCTCTTCAATCTCTTGGCAATTACGAAATGAAGTTATGTGTTTCATAGACCATGTCCGTCTGAAAGAATTAGGCTTTTCAACGGCGAAAGAATTAACAAAATGGTTTGAAAGCTTTCTGACAGCATTCTACACATAATAAATACACATATAAAAATTATATTTTCTTTATAATATAATGTTCGTTTTTCGTCAATTAACTAAGATAGAACTACTGCATCCATCCCAGAAGTTCATATTGGTATTTCACGGGTAAAAGATAACCTAAAAAAAAACATAACTACATAAATACAAAAGTAGATAAGCGAACATGAAAAGTATCATAAAGTTCTACTTAGTCACGGATATTTTAAGCATGCAAATAAATATATTCAAGAAATCTCGTCGCAAACAACCCTTTACATGAATGAAAATTAATTTTTATTTTATTGACAAAATGGTTCTAATGGTTTGAAACTATTATGGAGACTCCACCAGTTTAAAAGACAGCAGAAACAGCCAAAGAATTCTGTTGTACGTATCTGAACACCATACTATTTCTATGGCTGGATAAGTACTACACAATTCGATCCAAAACTGATATACAGAGAGAAAAAAAAATAACCAAGTTTATTATGTATATAAGATTAATGCAGCAACGAAAGGGGAATTCATATAAAATACCAAAATTGATAGATACGCCAGAAAACTTTTTACATAAAAGGAAAGTATTTTCAGGAGGTCTACCTCCCATATAATTTTATTTGAAAACGTTTGTAATGGTTTCTGGAAAACGTTTGTAACGATTTTGATAAATGTATTGTAATTTGAAATTATATGTATTTTGGATCTGCTGTTAATAGCAAGTCATAAGTGAACATATATCCTATATTAGCAAGCATTTCAAATTGGTTTAATTTCTCCAACGTTATGGCAGATTATCTGAATAAGATTTACAGTAAGATTTTACCTATTTATCAAAGCCTTAAATTACACTCACAACACTGCAAACAGTGGATGGATGACATACAAAAAAGTCAAATGAACAATTATTTTTGAAGCATTATTGGGAGAGGGTCAATTGACCAATGCAGTAGCGAGACAAATACCAACTTGGTATTGAAATTTAATTTTTGTAAACTGTGTTTTCTTTGTCTTTGTTTAAACGACAAAGCCTAAGGTGAAACCTCCACATACAGCTTTTGGCTACAGTATGATCACGATTCCAATTAAGAGAGCATAAAGTGGAGTTATTCTCTTCTAACCAGAGCTTTTCTTCCCTGCTGTGGGTACTTTCAAGCTGCAAGTCCAAGCTTTAACACTAAATGCAACATCTAATGTTAAGAACTGACATTTCAAAGGGATTTTTGTTGATTCACCAAATACTCTTCAGTATCACTCCTCACTGGCAGGATTAAAACCCTCAAACTTCCTCTGCCCTAATCAAGGACAGAGGGAAGCAAAACTAGAAAAAACTATCGCGTTTGCCATTTGAAGACACGAAATTCACCAGATAATTTCTTTGCAACAAAACCATCTCTATACAAAGTTAATTTAAAAATAAACACAATAGCGATTCGTCCTTTGCCAAGCAGAACAAAGAGCCGAAATCAAACAAAACAAGAGAGATAGAGTGAAAGTGTCCTGAAGCTCATGAACAATTTTACGTGATTACTTCAGTGAGTGACGCAAGCTAGTGAAGGGTTCTGCGCCCTTGAGCTCAGCCTTCAGGTCCTGTCATCGACATCATCGTTATTTATGCACAACGGGGTTCATATCCCGACAATGGGCCAGGGGTTTAGCTCCCGGCAGTTTTCAACCTTTCAAACTACTTGTGTTAGTCACGCCTGGATTCCAGGGTAGTGACTTTGCAGTGGGCGCTATAAGAACAATAAGCAATACTTAATAAGAGCTTGCAAACGAATCATGTTAATTATGTGTAATTAGCCATTAAGTAATTCTGTCCGCTTTGGAAACCTTTCGAAAGAACGCTTACAAACTAGTATCCGAAACCGTTATCTCATTTCATTTATGTCTTAGGTACTTTTAGATTCAGTGGTTCAATAATCCAATACAGGTGGCGTCGTCTTGGTGGTAGATTAATTTTGTTTCTTTGGCCCAGATACATATATCTTTATTGATTTAATAAGCGCATTAATTATTATTGTATCATTTTATTTTGATCTCTCATTTAATTATATGTTAGAAATTCTTCGTTCCATATTTGTTTCAAATTTAGAAACTGTTTTTTTTTCTCTCTCTCTCTTTTTTTTTTTTTTTTTTTTTTTTTTGTTTTTTGTCTGTATAATGTCAAACTTCTATGGTCAGACTGATGGCTTTGGCTTCAGATGTTATTGCTGAAATTTTGATATTTAACACTTTAACACTGATATTCTGTAAACAGAAAAAAAATCGGTGCCTTATTCGGAATTGAGCCCAGGCCTTTGAGTTAAGAAGCGGGAATTCTGACCACTTTACCACAGAGGCAGTCTCTGGAAACTTCGTGTTTATATTTTTAAAAATTATTTTTAACAGCTAGTATGTTTTAAAAATCCGATACCTACTTTGGAATTTCGTTTTCTATTAAAATGTATTTACCTGGATTTTTATGGAAATCATTATTATTATTATTATTATTATTATTATTATTATTATTATTATTATTATTATTATTATTATTATTATTATTATTATTATTATTATTATTATTATTATTATTATTATTATTATTATTATTATTATTATTATTATTATTATTATTATTATTATTATTATTATTATTATTATTATTATTAATCATCAACGAAGACAATCGATTTAAAATAGGCTGTGGATTCTTAGATTCTATTTCCACTGATTCATACTTTCAGATTGTACGAAGATCTTGGTGAGCAAAGGTGTATCTGGATCACCTCACTTTACACGTATCAGTCTACTAAACCCCAAGAAATACCGAGTTAATAGCGAGAGCTACGCGTTGTTCTTACCAATTATATAACCTATGCGCAACTGAAGGCATGTCTTAGAACCAAATGCCAAAATTTTCCAAATTAAATCACGCTGACCAAAGTTTGCGTGTGTGTCCTCTTGCAGATATCAGAGTTACTGCGTAATGAAACGCAAAGACGGTGGTTTTTCGCATGGTGGCTATTTCTGAAATTCCATCTTGTTGCTATATCTGAAGTGCAGGTGTTGAGCTCTTAAAAATCCCTTCGTTTCAATTACAGATCTCAAAAAGGTTTCATCACCAAGGTATTATGTTATTGAGGTTGGTTGTTGCGAAGTTGCAAGGTAATCCTAGCTTCTCGCAGCCCACAAACAAACTAAAAAGGGGGGTGGGGAATTATTTTGCAAGGTATCACATATCGGAGCGATTGAATGTCGAGTCCTTTTGTGTTCGATCTGCGAAACGTAACTTCGGACACGAGTTACCAATTTGGCGGATTTCCCACTGGTTCCACAGATTTTTGTTATAATTCCTGAGGCGAAAATAATGTATCTCATCAGCAGTAACTAACGGTTTTGTATTTAACAATACTTAATTTTTCATCACAGAAAGAAAGGTTTATTTCGTAAAATTTAGAAACGACACTCTTGAAAGTAGTGAACAAGTGAAGGTGATATCTGACCTTGCAGTTTGGGGAGAGTTACGAGTCAAATCGCCATGTTGACTCCATAATATTTGAGCACATTTTATGCAGTATTTACTGCCATTTCTCAATGTTTATACTTACGGCACATACACTATGAGACACCAAAGAACTGAATAAATTGACAACACAATAATGTTCATAAGAAAACCCAAGAAAGGGAGACAAAAGGAACAGAAAATTTATGCGAAAGTATTGCCATAATATTTTCAGTACGTTTTGACTGCAGAACTCGCTGTATAATATAGACACGTGGCGTGTTGAAAGATTAACTTGTCATTTAGTCTGCATCTTTTCAGAATCATGCACGGCGTAACTTTAAAAACATCACGCCATTTATATTAATGAAGCAATTTCAACAGCGACATTTAATCTTTTCTTCTTGTTTTCCGTGCAATGTACTTGTTAAGCGAAAAATTGGATGTTTGAACACAACTTTTAGGCATTTTACCTAGTGTTTGTAAATATGTAAGCTATTCATTTTTGCTGGGAAATTTGTATTCGAATATAAATATATTTAGCTACTACCTGGAAAAGCTACACTGCAGTTTTATAATGGTTTACTTTCGGTACCTCAACAGTCGCCGAGGAAAGCCCTAGGGTAATGCTGCATCTCTCTGTTACTAGGTCTTCACTCCTAAAGGAAATAGGTGTGTTCCTTCCGTTAATCGTGTTAAATGCGGCTGAACTTTATACATGGAACATGCAGTATTATCTTAACAGTAAATACAAACTCTGATAAGTTCATAATAAGATCAATAAGATTCCATTGGATATCTGACGGCAGAGTTCAAGATTAGATTCAGCATTACCTGTGATAATAGCCATATTCCGCCCGTCAAAATTAATTGAAAACAAGATAACCTAGCCAGTTTAAGTTGTAATTTAATGAAAGATGTTCCGATCTACAAACCAAGGCAACGATTATTGCACTAATTATATATGATCTGATAAACATAGCTGCAGTTCTTTGTATCTCTGAGTTCCTGAAGAGCCTTAGTTTTCAAGTCCAGCAATAATAACAGCAACAATAAGGAAAATCAATTCTATGGGGCTCTCTTTCAATATTGCAGGTTTTAAAATCATCTGACAGGATTCTAATAACTTGTGTTGGTAAACCTGCAAGGTTAAACAACAGGATGTCAGAAAAATACACCAGGCAATAAGACAATGATGTGTTTTGTCTGCAGAAAAAAATTAAAGAGAATTCAGAAGAATAAAATACTGTAACAAAAATGATGAGCCCGCCACGTTCAAGTGGTCCCGAGTTCGAATCTGGATAAGGTTTTTCCAGGGTTTTCCCTTATCCTGAAAGACGAATGTTGGGTAACTCCAAACTCTATGGACCCTGGGCTCATTTGAGCATTCATCGTCCGGTTGACTCAACGTAGGAGGACGTAAATTACAAATATATATAAACTCCAAGTTATACTTAACTACTTTAATGTTACTATAATCGTTAGCTTTTTTTTTTTTTTTTTTTTTTTGTAATTTAAGTCCTCCAACGTTCAGTCATATCGGAAGGTGAATGAAATGGGTGAAATAATGCTCAAATTAGCCCAGGGTCCACAGAGCTTAGAGTTACCCGACATTCGTCTTTGAGGATAAGGAAAACCCCCGAAAAAAACCGTATCCAGGTAACTCACCCTGACCGAGATTTGAACTCGGGACCTCTTGAACGTGAGGCAGACATGCTACCACCTACGCTACCGAGGCGGGCATCGTTAGCCTAATGCTAACTTACAATCATTTACACTTTTTACAAATATACAGAAGAAACTCATTATTACTAATGTTTATTTATACCTCTATCGCACACACCAACTGGCGCTGCTCGAAACTTCTCAACGCTCACTTTCAAGCTTTAATTTGCTGACTCTTTGACATGATTCTCACCAACTTAGAGCTACTGAACCGAAACGAACCATATGCCGGCTTTGGCGCTCCTATTTAAAGCTAGCGGATCGAGGAAGAAATGTTCTGGAAACCAAAGTCTCTCGAATTGCTTAAATGGTAGAATGCTTAGAAGTCGATTCTTCTAGATTTCCTGAAATTGAATGGTCTGGAAGAGAAGCGCAGCGCAACAAAGCCACTTATTTCCAGCTCGTGGCGTCAGCCGGTGTCTTTGAATGCTCCATTTGTTGCTCATTTGGGCGGCAACTAACAAAGGTGGTGTAATGGGATGACTCAAAACTTTTTACTTTTCGGTAAGCATTCGTAGCCGCCACTACAAGCATTCCACATCATGGAAACAGCGTACAAATCTATCCACCTAGTAGCCTGGGTCCAAATTCCAGCTGCACCAAGCTGACAAGCTGACATTTTTATTTGGGCATTTCTTTGCTTCTTTAAGGAGATCTAGATTCACAGCTGCATTTCACACCTTCATTAATCTCCCTATACGACTTCCATTTCGAAGAGTATAAAGTAAGGACAGAACATGAGAATAATCGCTGTTAATTTCGGAGGATGGGACATTTTATTCAGTTCGACTATTACATGCCCATTATAACGTACACGTCACAAGTATGTTCCTTAAGCAAGGCTAATTTCTGCCATGTGTGGTCTCTGATGTAACATCTCGGAGTAACACGACTAAAGGCTTCTAAAATATTTTAAATTCATGAATATTCAGGAGTCGCTATGCATACACACTTTCTTCATTAAACCGTCGAGTAGCACTTCGGGTGCTATGAGATATAGAGAACAGGAGGTCACATAATTGGCCCACTCCATTTTTAATAGGGTCATGTCTCAAACACAAATTGACAATGATAAACTTGCTTTTCCTAACGAGCCATGCCATCACGCATTTTTGTAGTCGTCTTTCAATTTGGTATGCCAATAAGTAAGAAATATGGCTCCCTAAGGCGCATTGCTCTGGAGTTGTTGGTTTACGGCGTTTCTGTCCGGCTTGTGTTTCTGCAGCAAACCACCACTAAATAAAACTAGAAAGAAAATTTAAAAATACTGCAAATATAGCGACATATTTATAACAAAGGGCCAAATAGTGGAGTTAGATTCACATGAGTTTATCTATTCACTTAGCAAAGAATATTTCGGAAACCTTTAACGCCGCAACAGAAAAGTGTGATTTAAATAGATGTAGCTACCTAAAGTGTCATTCATTTAAAATATAACGGAGCACAACGCGTTTCGCCAGTCCCACCACCTAGCTCGATTCCCCCAGTACTGGTTGCCGTTGTGCGTGGGGGCTAGCGGTGTCACTCCACTTGTCAGATTGTACCGGCCACCAACGTGAACTGACAGAAGAAGAGAAATCATCTTGGTGTCAACAAGATTCTGCTACTGTCAATATAGCAGAGAAGTCCGTAAATAAAGGGAAGTGTCTCATTCACTGTGTGATTTTTATTTTTGGGGTAATCTGAAAGACAAAGTTTACTAGACAAATCCTCATACATTGGAAGAGCTAAAAGAAAATTTTCGAAAAGAAATCGGTAACATTACATAGGCCAACTTAATCGTGTGAATGAGAATGTGTTCTCCCGATGTAATGCTTGTTAGCCGAGGGTGGATCACATTTCCAGTAACTTTTACAAGGGAAGAGTGCTGTACATGCTTTAAGCGCGGAGTTTCTGTAGGAGCAAAGCCAACTGTGGCACACACAATCGCGCACAAGCGAAATGCCGAGCGCCGTTAGGTTTTAAATGAAGAACTATGTATATCTTTTACATAGTAAGATTTAATACCTGTTATAAAAGATCATTAAGAGTGAAGAGAGTTCTTCACAGGCAATTTCCTGCAAAATTCATGATATAAACTTTATTCAGTATTTTGAGCAAAACTGTTGTCATTTTTTGAGAAAAATAAAAAACAATATAGCTATTTCCATATAAAGACTAATTTCAAGTGGGAGGGATGCGGAATTTATATATGAGTCGGCATTTGTCATACACTTATGGTTTGTGAGTTTCAGACATACACCTAGTTTCATCTTAAAAGATGAATGTTCGGTAATTCTAATCTCTATGAACCCTGGGCTCATCTGAGCATCATTTCACCCATATCACTCATCGTTCAAATGACTTTGGTGGACGTTAATTAAGCAAAAGCAATTTATAATTACAACTCTATTATGCATGTTATTATAATGATACACCTACATAGTCTTAATATAACAATGCATTGAATAAAAATCCTGTATTGAATTGGACTGGGCTATTATCGGATCATAACTTCCATTAACACTGGTATTTTAAGATCTAATATTTGTACTAGTTCTGAAACTTTGCAATAAACTACCAACTTAGTAGCTATAATTTTAAAACCAATCTCAGGAAATCCTTAATTGAAGAACTTTTATAACTTAAACGAATCTTAATTTTTAATTGCTTTAGATTTGTTATGATTTGCATTTGTGCCGCATGACAAAGCCTATTAAAATTCTATTAGTTCAATGGCTAATAGAGCTATCTTATCTAATGCATATCTTCTTATTATTATTTCTTTTAATTAAGATCATCCAACGTCTTATCGAACGAGGAATGAAATTGATGAAATTATACTCAAATGAGTCTACCGTTCCTTCGACCTTAGAGCTACCCGAATTCATCTTTGAGGACAAAAAAAAAGTCTTTCTCCAGCTAACTCACCCTGACCGAAATTCGAACTAGGGACCTCTTGAACGTGAGGTTGACACTGCTATCCTGTTTAGGTAGTAGAAATAAAACTGAACCAATCAAGAATCTGTATTCATCCAACTACATTATTATTATTATTATTATTATTATTATTATTATTATTATTATTATTATTATTATTATTATTATTATTATTATTATTATTATTATTATTATTATTATTATTATTATTATTATTATTATTATTATTATTATTATTATTATTATTATTATTATTATTATTATTATTATTATTATTATTATTATTATTATTATTATTATTGTTATTATTATTATTGTTATTGTTATTATTATTATTATTATTATTATCCAGTTAACTCAACCTGCCCGAGTTCAAATCTCGGTCAGGGTGAGTTACCTGGATAAGGTTTTTCCGGGGTTTTCCCTTATCCTGAAAGACGATTGTCGGGTAACTTAAGCTCTGTGGACCCTGGGTTCCTTTGAGTATCATTTCACCCATTCCATTCATCGTCCGATATGACTTAACGTTGGAGGACGTACATTACAAAAAAACCTCTTTATTATTATTATTATTATTATTATTATTATTATTATTATTATTATTATTATTATTATTATTATTATTATTATTATTATTATTATTATTATTATTATTAATCTACAGAACTAAGGAAAGAAGATTACTAAAGGTAAATAAGATTCAAAGCATTGAGAATAGAATATTAAAAGGAATATAATTATAGAATCCAATTATATCGTCGATCAAAGTTGATCTCATTATTTTTGTGCTGAGCCCGGTCAAAAAGGAAAGGGAAACATTATTTACAGCAGTGAAGGATATCTAAATAGCTTATCCTGTTAACAATATTTGAAAAAGGAAGGAACGGAGGAAACAAAGAAGATGGGTAATGAAGAGCGGATACCCATTGTCTCTCTGACAATGGCGTGACTGCCAATGTTGGAACTTCCTTCATCCCTCCAAACGTTCCCGCAGCAGCATGAGTCAGCAGTGGCAGCACAAGTGGCTGTCCCCTTTATTGT
Source organism: Mantis religiosa (assembly GCA_030765055.1). Classification (NCBI taxonomy): domain Eukaryota; kingdom Metazoa; phylum Arthropoda; class Insecta; order Mantodea; family Mantidae; genus Mantis; species Mantis religiosa. Next base: position 130,904,256 of record CM060955.1, on the reverse strand, counting down.
ATACTTTCCTAAAACACTCTCAGGTCTTTCAAGCTTCATTTGCTTTATCTACAAGCATATCTCCAACTTTAATGGGGAGAACTAAAAGCGCCGTATTCTTGAAACCTACGCACTGTAATGGCGAGTGGGACATTTGCACAATATAGCAATACTCGTATGTAATCCAGTTTCTAATACATACTGAAAGGTTCTTCCAATACTTACCACACAAGCAGTATTCGAATATTCCTGAAACTTGTTTGGAATCTCCGTGAACAGGAGGGGAGGGGAGAAAAGATATGCAGACATGCAGATATCCAATATTTAAATAAGGTTAACGTTAAAATGTACAGGAAATTTCACTCTAACTAAACCACCTACTTCTTAAGTTTACCAACAGTAGCTTCCAGCGATTGTTGATAGAGATAACGCGACAAATAAAATGTATATAGGAGCCAGTATAGTAAAACCTCGTTAACGCGGACTTCCGAATAACCCGGACCCGTTTTGAAAAACAAAATTACGCTCTTTAGCGTTGTAAATGAAGACTACAATAAATTGCTATCCTCAGTAGGTACATTACTCGAATTCTCTTGCCAGTGGGCGAATTCATTGAACTCAACCCCTGTTTGGGACCAGGTTAGAAGAGAAACTTTGACAGAGTCATAGAAAAAGCTGTGGTCTGGTGCGTGTAACTTGCCAGAAAAAAAGACTGAAGAAGTAAAAGTACTATCCACCAACGCAAAGTAAGTCTCTGAAAGGAATGCGCCAACTTACACAGTGGGACAAGGACAGCGAATGTGTGTGACAGAGAAAGCATGCTACACAAAGAGCAGGATCATTAAAAAAAACACTCCAATTAACTTGATGTGGCAGCTGAGTAAATACGCGCACTAAAGGAATTAGTCTGTTACCAATCCAGACCGAGGATGATTTTATAAATGTGGAGCTATTGATGGTACGTGTATCAACTTTTCCACGTGTATAAAAACACCTTCAATCCTCTTTCAGGTTTAGTACTAGACTAATTCTTTTAGTGTGTATCTTTACTCAGCTGCCACCTCAAGTGAATTGAACTATACACTAAAACAGAGAAGATTCATTCACAGAACCAGAAGCCGTCAGTATGTTTTTGAATGGTCTGAAATTGGGGGTGTCAAACTACCGAGGGAGGGTGTAGGAACCTTTTCCAACCCCCCACCCCCGCATCACATCCCCGGAGACTTTGTTTCTTGTGGTATACTATAAGTGAGGAAGAAGTTGTTATAGACATTTTTAAAAATATCCATGGCTGTTCCGATGTTGATGAAGACATTGACAGTTGGTTGCAAATCGACAATGACGGAGTTATAAACAGATTACAGAGGAAGGCATTACTGCATCATTTAGTGTTACTAAACATGAAAATAAAGAGTAGGTATTCAGATTCAGACAGTGTTGATGAACCAGCTGTGGTTATGCACAAGCAGTAGCAAACACAGATAAATTGATGCTTTATTTCGAGAGTCAAGCCGAAACATAGCCGAATGAACTTCTAATGTTAAAGCGGATTCGAGATTGCGCTGCTCGATACAGTAAACTGAGACAGCAGAAGCCATTTTTACTACCGACTAGTTTGTAGCTATATTGTGTACAGTGCAAAAACACACGCTATTACAATGCATACAGCGTATAGTAATTTCTGATAGTAATTTCTAAACTTCATTAAAAATATTTCGTAATGTTCATGCTTTTTTACCAGTTCTCCGTCATTCTCTGGATGACACGGATTTTCGTTTGCGAGGATGACCCTGGTCCCAGCTGAACCGGGTAAACAAGATTCTATTGTAGGTATATAATTAGTGCCACGCCACTTTGTTTCAATAGTGTATATGGCCGCCGATATGACCATTGCAGTTAAAGGCGGGGTATAAATGGAACAAAGAAAAAAATAGTGTATAACTAAACAAGCCAGCGTAACTAAAAAAAAAAAAAAAACCAAAAGTTGATAAATAGAAAACTTGGTGTTTTAAGTATAGTATCTTAGAAGGATGCGACACTACTATTTTCAAAGAATTCCTCCAACCCAAAACTACTCTGCAGATATAGCTATATGTTTCTCTGATTTCTATTTTCTCAAAAAGATCGAATAGCCTGGAAAATTCTATTTATTCTGAGTATGGCTAGTAAACAATAAGAGATAACCAAAATATTCTAAGCAAATAGTGTCTCGACCCTCTATTTCTCTTTGTAGCTTTCACCATTTCCGAAATATTCGTTCTCACTGGTTTCAATATTTACTAGCAAAGTTTTCATTCGTTTACTTACCATGTTCATGCAAAGAGTGGAATTTCAAAGTGAACATTTAGCGATTCGATTTCTAAAAAACTTAAAAAGAAAAAATGTTTCACTTTGGGGCACCTTCTACTTCAGAAACTTTGGGAGTATGACTAGTTTTCTTTATGAAGAAAGGTAATTTTATGCAATTCGTACATTGCCACATTTTTACTCCATAAATTTATTATCTTCCTCGCCCACAATCGCAATCAATGACTAACCCAATGCTAGTTCTAAAATCCAGACATTAATGTCTGTTTAGGTAAATTAATGGAATGATTATAAATCATTTGTGCATCTTGTGTCACCGAAGTAAATATGCGGTCTTTTTGTGAGCCATAAATACGTTTCTGGAAGTTTCAGCTATTTAGATTTCTTCTAACATGTATTCCAGATACCATTTTAAATCTTCTTCTAACCTCACTTTTTCTTGGATCTAATTCTTAACTGTATTTCCCTTCTGCTACTCTTATAAATATTAATTGATGTAAACGATAATGTTCTTTAGTTATTTTAATGTGGGGTTTTCTTTAAATCCACAAATATTTACATTATTGTTTACTTCTCATTTATTTGTAATTTTCATCTTTGCAATTTGAAAATAAACCTCAATATATACTCAATGAAATGAATCACGTATTAATAATTTTATATTTATATGTGTGTAGACAAAATTAAATTCTGTCCATTCACTTTCTTTTATCCTTGAAATACCTATCACATTCTTAACTTGCTCTTTTCATTATTATTTCTTTAGAATTTTAAGAAGTTCAAGGAAGGTACAATCATAACTTCATTGGAGCATGGTTTCGTTTCCCTTGTGCGTTAATAGTCATCTGTTCAGGAGCGACACTGCTTGTTTCTCCGCCTCCAGACATTCAACTATTAATTCTAGAAACCAACTTGCAGAGGAGCCGCACATTAGCCAGTCCTGGAGAAAGGACTTCAGTCCTGGAGAAAGGACTTGTAATGGTCTTTGACGTGGCACGAACTGAAAGCAGTTTTAATCAAGCTAGTGTTCGTTCCGGGATGAAATGTAAACATGAACGAACACAAACGCAGCACAAGTGTGACATGACGAAGTACAGTAGAGTATGTGGTGAGTACGGAAACTTAATTCCTCGGCCATAGTCTCGCATTACCTTCCTTAACATGAGTTAACCCGATATCTTGCGCAAAACAACACATGGGAGACAAACCAGCTACAACTCGTTCGCAACTTTCCATTACAATCTGGTTTCTTTCACCGCAAGTGCCCAGCTGCTGCTCGACAAAATATAGGAAACGTTCAATTAATATTTTAATGTTTATCAGCCACCGTTTTTTTTTTTTTTTTTAAATAATAAAGTACGGCTCCATTTCCTTATCAATTATAAGAAAGAATTATGCTCTACCAAAATGTTCAATGTAAAGATTCTACCAGAAATGTATGTTTTAAAATTCCTGAAGTTAAAATGTAACTTTTGTTTTCTATGCGATTATACCTGTATGATGCAGATACGAAATTTCGTATTTGTGCAAGATAACGGGAAAAGACAACATTTTCAACAACATCAAATATATATACCCATCCCTTAATACCTTTGACGTGGGAAAATGTTAATATTTTCTCCAAAATGACATTAAGAGATTTTCAATAAGATAAACGCGTTTGAAATACTAGAACATTAAATGGAACATATATGTATGTATCTGGAATGTTCTGTGAATAGCTTATGAGTTCTCTTCTTTTTCGTTCAAATTTATGCAGCTTTATATGTATAATACGTAAATCATAAGAGACAACTAAAAACTTAATTTAAGGGGGAGGGGGTTAGAAAACTTACAATTTGGTCAAATTTGTCCGTAACATTATACATCTCTGAAGGATTCGCTGTTGTGATGACATCTACAGCGTCATTCTTTTGTTTCTCCTGGAGTTAAATGCATAAGTAAGTTAAGTATTTCTTTTTTATTGACAATTCTGGTATACTATGTACATTTAGCGTGTGATTATCCGCCAGTGTTTCATTCTCTCTCTCTTATTTAACGTTTTCTTTAACTTATAAGTGAAAACATTTTATTACTCAGAAAGTTAAGGTATCGTTATTCTATTTAATTATCTAGTACCAATCAATTTTATTACACTTTAGTCATCTTAATACCATTTCTTTCTGGTATTTCTTTTGCACTTCATCTTCTTATATCTAGATTTTATTCGTCTAAGGAATTCATTCTATATTTTCATTTATTACAGATGCCTTTTGTTTCATCTGTTTCAAATGGGGCTATTACTCCACATAAAATATTTTCCCTTTGTAAAACTCCAATTTAAGCTTCGAATATTACGTCATCTTCAAGTATGGTCACTTTTTTATTTTTGCCATTTGCATTACTGAAATTAAAGTAATCATAAAATCACCCACCTACCCACACACCAAAAAATATATTAACAATTTTTTCTTTACTTCTCAACATTATTTCTAGAAAGACTAATAAAGTTGTTATATCGGTGTTCTAATTTAATTTAACCATCTCTGCATTGCGATTTATTTTGGACTGCAAAATAGCAGTTTACCGCATCAATGACCTTGTTGCTCTGAAATCTTCATCCTCCGAGAAATTTTTTGAGGTTCAGGAACAGGTGGTGATCACTTAAATTCGACACTTTTCCCATTGCAATGACCGAACGATGGGCCGGGGCATTGTCCTGAAGAAACAAGATTCTTTTCTTTGTCAAATGAGGTCTTTCTCTTTTCACCTCGTCACTCAAACTTTGCAGTAAGCTTGCGTAGTAGTCACCATGATACTCTTATCCTTTTCCGAGCAATCAATTAAAATAATTCCTTGTGCATCGCAGAAAACACTCGCCATAAACTTATTAGCTGATAAAATTGACTTCACCTTTTTTGGAATTGCTTCACCTGACGCAATCCACTGTTTTGACTGTGATTTACTCTCTGGAGAGTAGTAAGGTATCCAAGTTTCATCCATGGTAATAAGCCGTCTCAAAAATTCACTGGGATTTTTACGGTAGAACTCCAAATTCTTCACAGAAACAGTTTTTTTCTTTGCAACTTTTGATCAGGTATCAACAAATGCGGCACCCATCTTGCACAGACCTTGTGAAAGCCCAAAGCATTACTTAAAGTATTACCTGCACATCTTATGGTATGTTTACAGCCTCTGCTATCTCAAACACTTTTAATCTGCGGTCTTCCAGTACTAAACGATGACTTTTTTTCAATGATCTCTGGATTTGTGACTTCCACAGGGCGTCCAGAGCGAGGCTAATCACTAGTAATCATAAGTCTCATTTTAAACTCTGCAACCCTTTTATATGAAGGGGGAGAGCCTTTCAATGTACCGTCCATTTCCTCCTTGATTTCTTTAAGCGTCAAGCCTTTCAAAAAGTAATTATTCAATGCTCGTTTTTCTAAACCCTCCATTTTCGTGAAACCTCTACACTTTTGTTGTTTAAAATTCTGTCATTCAAAAACTAAACAAGCTATTGACCTGTAAATAAGGATACAAGCTAGTCTTGAGTCAAACTATATGATGCTATCCGCCAAACTGGCCCAATGGCGACATCTCTATGTGAGGCCCGGGAATTATCGATCGACCCTCCTACAAAATGTGTATTGAAAACATTTCTGCTATCAGTGGTCCTCACAGAAGGAAGATATGAAAACAAAATTTTGTGATTTTGTATTACATTTATAGGGAATAAGTATGAAATTATTAAATTACATTAGATGTCAGTTCCCCCCAAAAAAAACCTTGTAAAAAGAACAAAGACTAATGTGAGACCAGAAGAGGCCAATGTCTAAACCATGATGGAAGTAGGAGTAGGAGGAGGAGGTGGTGGTGGTGGTGGTGGTGGTGGTGGTGGTGGTGGTGGTGGTGGTGGTGGTGGTGGTGGTGGTGGTGGTGGTGCCAGCATGCCTTTAACTTAGGTATGAGTGAGTGAGTGTGTGGAGTTTAAGGGCCCGTCGACAACAAGGTCATTTGGGCCCTTTTAACTTAGGTATGAATGAATGATTTATCCTCTTTAAACTTTAAGTACAGTTCTCACAATTTATCATTCTCTGTTAGAATTGTTTATCTTTGTTTTCCCCTTGTATTTAAAATTCTGTTACATTCATAATGGAGGAATCTATTGTATCCACTATTTGCTTTCACAGCTCACTACCCTTTTTCTGTACATTCTTCACGTTTTGTTTAACTATTGTAACCTTATTTTTCCTAAATATTTCCATCTTAATTTAATTTTATCTTGAGTTTAAACTCTTCCTAAGTTTTAGCTGTATTGGAAAACTTTCCTATTTCTCTAGTATTGATATTCCCTCTCCCTTTTTCATATCATTGCATTTCAGAATATAACACAATCTAGTACGTTTATTGGCTCTCACTTCCTTTTCTCTTCTTCTTAGGCTTCTTAAATTTATTACATCTGTCCTCTCCATGCATATTTCAATGCGGGCTCTTTGTGGTATTCTTTGATGTATTTTTTGTCCTACCCATGCATTTCTGAATAACTAAAATCTCGAATTGTTTCCCTTGAAACTGCTTACAGCTTTCTTGCCTTTTAAATCTTCCATTCTTGTTCTAGTTTCTTTACAAAACCCCTTACCTTGGTAATGTTTTTAAAAAAGCACGAAATGACCCCCTCCTTGGTCTTCGGAGGTTAAAGCGGTTTGTAAATAGATGACTCGCCTCTAAAAGCACCTTCTCCCTAGTGTACACGTATCCATACGGTTTATAATAGCTCACCCACTCAAAGAATAGCACTCATGGGTTTAAAACAAAAGGAGAGGAGCAGGATATCTTCAAAACAATAAAGCATTAAATTGCCTTTGGAGTAACAATGCAGTTGGAGGGGAAGAGAGGCGCCAGTGTGGCTGAGTGTCTTTATTGTTCCGTACTTGACCTTAGTTCACACAGCTGCGCCGATGTGTAAACATCCTCATATCACATGCTTTGCTCCTTGCGAGGAAAATACGGAAATGTAGATCATGAGCGCAACACACTCTCCCGTCATCATGACAACATAGATTTACAGGAGGCGTGGGTGGAATTGCTATAATCGAACACAGATGAAAGGAGACTCAATGTAAATGTGTGGGATGCTGCATTAGGTTTCTCTCCATACATACACAGGGATATTTTAACTGTTCTTTCACATTGGTAATGTGTTAATTTTAATTTTATATCGTACCCCCATTCCACCTTCTGCAACTACTTCCCATATCCTGGAACCATATTCAATATCTGGGCGTCGCTTCACGTGGCACTCTTGCCTTACTCCAGACCAGCAAACTTCTAAACCAAAACTGTCCCCGTGGGTACACCACAGTTCTCTTTTGCACAGTCCATTGCTTATATTTGCTGTCAACTTTAGGATGGAGCTGCTGTGTCCAGAACCCATCGTATAGAGGTCTTCAAAAACAAGGTTTATCACTCGTATTTCCCTTTAAATATATTAACCGATATTCAGTTACATAATCGACCTGGTTTCAGGTACAAACTGATGTATCTATCAACTGGAAATCCTTAAGACAATTTCCCTGCAGAGATGCTTATTTCCTAAGGTTGTTTATGTCATTAACTGCAGAGCCACCAACATAAGACAACTAAAATCGCCTATTTACAATTTAGTGGGAATCCTATATCGTAAAGCGTAGCCGAGGAATTGAGTGTCCTAAGTCGCCGACCAAGACTCGAACAGTGCATATCTGGTTTATGTAGCCAACCAAATATAATAAAATCCTGTGCAGTGATAGCTCGGAACTTGAGATTTAGCTTTCCAATCTAAGCCCACGCATCAATATAAAGAAACGATTAATTATGGAAAATGTTTGCTTAGTAAACGAGTAAAAATATAAAATAAATGAACAAAATTATCGACATACTAACAGGCAATTTCTCCCAACTATTGGCAAAACTAAAATTGACACGTAATGAACAAAGAATCATGTTAGGCTGTTTCCCACTCCAATTAGTTTAGCAGTATTCTATTCTTCCATTTTATTAAATATCTACATAAATTGAGCGAGATGACTATCGGCACATATAAGGCTGGCATTTAAGATATCCTGGATCGATTCACTCGACTGCCCACTTAAGGTTTTCGAGGTTTTCCCTGATCGATACATGAATTTCTGCGGTAGTTTCTCACTAACCCATTCTTTTTCTTTCATTTTGTCCCTTCTCATGTTTCAGGTGCTTCTAGGTTTCGTGGGTGTGGCGGTTCTACTGTGATCACTAGTGGCCTGCTTGGTCGACGGGTCATTTTAGTCGCGCTCCAGCAGTGGGATGGCTCTTCGAGGCTGGAATTGAGAGGGACTACCGTGCATTTCTGAGCTTGTCTGCTTATAGCCTGTGTTTCTTCACTTCCTCCTAGGGAGTGGTAGTCACAATAGATCTAAATAGGTCGCAGTGCACGATGTGCGCCTCCTACGTTGTATAAGTATTGAAGTAGATCTTAATTTAATGCCTTTTTAGTAATTTACGTCCTCCAACACAGCCAAATGAAAATTTGTATTGTATTTTTTTTAAAAGGGAAAGTTCAAGGTTTTGATACTCCATTATTTTGTTTTAAACTACAGAATAAGGCTATGTCTATCGAAAAGTAAAAGCTAGTAAGTTAACTCCATCATGAATCGAAAAAATAAACAATATCATTTCTTTATTTACAGTATAAAATGAAGTGTCCGGCTTTGTGTGGCTGAATTTGGACCAAACATCCCGCCTATTTGAAAATATACCACAACGTAATGTTAATTAAGATAACCGAGTGGTGTCTTGCGGTACCACAATGAATATTTCCTTAACGGCATTTTGCATAAAAGCAGCTGGTTGATATAACACACCGCCTCCAGAAAGTGTTTTCCTCTCACGTTTCTGGACCTGTATGCCTTAATCTAGGAAGGAGCAGACACGGACGTGTTGCGAAAGCTGAACCATGCCGATGTCGGTGAGTCAGCTCTTCACGTCCTCTTGACGTCATTAGCTTTACGAAAGGAACATGGAGTTGTTACGGTGCCCTGTTGACCCGCGAGGTCCAGTACAACGTGTTCAACGACACGACGGGAGTTTCGTAACGTATGTACCTGTTTCCTTGTGTGTATATATCTGAAGGTCTTCCTCGAGACGTTTTCCAATGAGACATTCTGGGAAAACCAATTCTTACTAATGGCACAGTGTCTGCTGATTTGATTTCGCGCTAAACTGATGCGTTGTATATTTAACTTATATTATAGAGAGGTCCCTTATTCATAGACATCACTTATTTGGTCAGCACCAAAGGCGGTCTAACTTCTCGACATTCATAGACGATAAAACGCCTCGACCAAGATATGCCATGGACCAGTAAGCAGCAAGTGTAACAGGGCAAAAAAGGGTTCTTCTGAGCATGTGCGAGTTTCATAGAGTGGTAAACAAACCACAGTTATTGCAAGTTTAAAAATCTTTATGGCACTACCCTTCACATGAAAGCTCCTCCAATACTTTGATTTTCTCACAATTGTTCTTAATGAATTTTATTAAAAAAATTGATTAAAACACTGATTATGGTTAAATCAGATTAGATTGATTTGCTTTCAGTAGGTTCACTTGTAGCCAGAAAAGGCTGCGAACATTGAACATGTCCAGAGGTATAAATTTTAATAGCATATGTATGTACAAAAGTTAACATAAGACAGATATCATAGTATACAGGCAATATGAACAACAATATGGAAAACAAAGCAGGGATAATTATATATGATACAGAATGAAACACTTTTTTAAATCAGCTTTCACTTGGCTTACGCCAGTACGTCTCAACCTTTTTGCAATGGATATCATTCTTGTTATTTATTAAATACATATACATTAAAAATAAACTTTCAACTTGCATCAAATATTTATTAGTAATGATTTGTCATTGGAATAGTTAGATACTACTTATAGAGCTACAGACGCATTATCAGGATAATTTGTCATTCAGATAATCTTGTACAGAATAAAAAGATTTTGAGCAAAGGTACTCTCTAACAGCTTTTTTAAAAGCACCGAAATTATCAACTTTTTCTTTAAGAACATTAGGAAGTGCGCCAAGAAGATATATTAATGCCAAATAAAACATATCCTGAATTTTCAGCAAATAGGTTCTGAAGTTACCTGCATTCTGAATGCATTTTACCTTAAGAGATGTACAAAATATTATTGAAAAATACATTTCTTAATTAAATCAGACTATTTATTTCGATAAATGCTTCATAGACATAGTCTGTTTTGAGTTTTGAATGTTTAAATATTTATACTTTTATTATCAAAAGGGAAATAATTTCCTTCCCCCCCTGTTACTTTAAATATCGCTTAACCCTATGTATTCCCCAGAAAAAGATACAATTTCCACAAACGTTTTTCTAAGAATAGTTTTCTGCTCTATGGACAGAGAAAGTCGTGTGCAATTCCTTTTTATAAATGCATATTCTTAATGTAAATATGTCAACGTTGTGAAATTATACCACCGTTGTGACTTTCGTACAGAAATTGTAGATTTAGACTATTTAATTTCGGTACTTAAGTATAATAATGGAATTTCAGGTTGATAATAACAAAAGAGAATGCAGTTGTAAGAAACATTACCTCGGAACTGCTAAAAGGAAGTACGTACGTAGATGTGCAAGAATTCCTCACCCGGAAATGAGGCACGTGATAAGGAAAGATGATTAATGAGATAGCTCACAAACCAGTATATATCCTTGGAAGTGAAACTAAGGGCACATTTTAAAATAATACTTGAGTTTCCAAGAAGTATGAAGCTACAAATAGACGTGGAAAAGCAACAGGGAAAAGCACTTTAGGGAAATTAAATATAAAGATTGTGTAAAAGTGAAGAAAGCGGTTATTGATATTGATAGGTTGATGGCACACTTGGAAGAAGGAAGAGGTGTCAGTAAAGAAAAGAGAACGTAAGGGTGTGGGTTGGATGACGGCAGTGGAGATCGAAAGGGCAGAGAACGGGTTTTAAACATCATTTCCATCCGTTTTATCTAGAGCGACAACAGAAGGTAAAAGTGACGTGTTGGTGGCCTTTGGCGGAATTAATTACGAATGTATTTTAAGCGAGTTTGACAGTTGCTGTAAATATTCTAATGATGCAGCCCCTTTAAACAACAGAAGTATGAGTTCTTGTGTATTCGGCTACAATTATGACTTACAAAATTATGAAATATATAGTTAGGTCCTTTACGAGTAAAAGAGGAATTTACATTGCAGGTAAATAAAGCCTAATTAATGTAATAATTTTAAAATGACTCAAGTTTGCTAGCAAATTTAGTCTTTGTATAGTTCATATTTTACGTCAAGAAACAGAGCTTTTGATGCAAGTTAATGTTAGCATGATGGTGATACTGAAATACAGTTCATAATCCTAAAGAGTATGAACTGTATTGTAAGAAAGTGTAATGAGGTGCCCGTTTATGAATGATATACACTGACTGAGCTGCTGATCCAAGCACATCCTCCTCTTCAAAAAAAGAGAGTGACAAACCCAGCCTATTTTTCGCAATAATCCAGTAAATCAGAACTACGGGTCCTCCCTAAAAGCTTGTGCAAGCTAGCACAGGAAGCAAATTCTTATATTATTAATGTTTTGTGTTAAGAAAAAAATGTATTACAAATAAAGAAAAAATAAATATATATTGCAACAGTAATTTTCTACACAATTAACTGATTTTATTTCTTACTAAAGAGCAATAAAAGCCTCTTTAGTTTAACATATTAAAGTATATATTTTAGATTATTGATTATTTAATGGAATTATGTTCCAAATTGTGCATGTAAATTTTATATTAAATGTGTACAGGTAATTTGCACGCCAACCTGGGTATAGGCAATAGTTCAAACACAACACTTGAAATCTAATTATAATTATTACAATGAAAGAATTCTTTTAATTGTAAAAGAAAAAAAACAGTTTTACATTTTGTCTCAAGTTGAACATTAAATATAAATTGATTATTCCTAGTTATATAATTACGATTATCATGTGTAAGGGCAATGAGATAATATGGGGTATGTATTAATAACAATTAACACTTGGTTTCATGAATAAGAGGCGATAATGAGCATCACGTGAGCCTTACAGTTCGAATAGTTTTTCTCCGAATTACTTTTTGGTAATTTTAGATCCATTACACCAAATAACCTATATGGTAAAATGCTCTAAAAAGACTTGCGAATTTACAACAACCTGTGAATATAAGTGGTTTTAATTGATTTGATAAGTGGGTATATAGGTAACCCGAACCTTACAGCCGAAATATTTTGGTAAATAAACGTTCACGTCACAGAGGAAGCCCTAAATTTAGAGATTTAACCCCTAGGATTATAGAACACTCATTTATGTAAACCTGGAGTTTCGCAATTCCCTTATAACCATTCTTTCTTATGAAAACAACAAGGCAAATATTGTTAACTATTTTATGATCTACTAAAAAGGTACACAATGCATTTTAAACTGAGAAAAAATGTTTTTATTTATAAAGCAGTGCATTAAGTAGAGGAATGCCATCAGGGCTGTATTCCTAACAAAAAGTGGGGGACGCACACCTAAAAAATTTCCCAGATGCTGGAGAACCGATCAGAATTCTGCACTTGTAGATTCGCCTTCCTGCTTTGGTTGTCCTCAGCATGTGTACGACTTTTTACCCATTTTTTTTTATGTAATCCTTTGAGTTCCACATTAATAGTCACAAAGATTATTTGAAAGTATTTTAAATGTAAGTATATATTTTGTAATTTTGCAGTATTTTGAATGTTAAATTAAGAAAGGTAATGAATTTTAAAAAAGTATAAATATTATTAGTAACGGGCGTGCGTCCCCCTCCGAAAAATAGTGGGGAGACGGCGTACATCTGCGTCCCCCCTCCACTACGGCCCTGAATGTCATGATTGAATTCGAAGAGCGTTTTATTATGCAGTGTTTCATAGTTCTATAATTGTTCCTCAAACATGAGTATTTTTATTTAGAAATCTGAGATTTTACATACAGTTAAAAGTTTGCAATAGAATACAGATTATGATAGAAATTCTACTACGTCTATAGTGCATTGAAATACTCGGTTACATTGGTATGCATGGCTTCGTGAATGGGAGAGCTACAGTTCAAATCCCAAGAAGACCATCTTCTCTCACTGAGGTTTTCGCCAGGCCTCAAAACTAGCAAATGCCCGGATTATATCCTAAGACTTGGAACTTTCTTTACCAAATCTTCTCCAATTTCACTGAATTCCATGCATCTTAGTGTGACTGCCTTGATATATGAAGTAAGAACGCAGTTATACTACTGAATTAGATACCGAACGAGCAAGAGAGAGACATAGACAGACAGACAGACAGACAGAGAGGGAGAGAGAGATCACTTTTTCAAAGCAGAATCTGTACAATGCTCTGAAACTTTTTCAATTAAATGACAGCAATAAAACGCCACGTAACCCAGCTTTCTCAAACACCTTTAAGATATCATTACGATGCATTACCTAGTTCTTTGCGCTTTACATTTTTATTTCACACTTTAGTAAACAGCTACAGTGATATAAAACGTTGTGAAAGGTAATCATGAGTTGACGTGACTAAAGAATAACACTCCTGAACGAAACAACGTGCGTGTAACTCACGAACTTTCAACTTTTTTTTTTTCTCCATAGTAGGTACAATAAACGAGGTGTTAAAATTGAGAAGGCATATCGTCAGCAACTTCCAAGGATAGATTTTTATCGCTTAAAAAGGTACGTTTATTATACACTTAACTCTAGAATGGACAGTATTTTGGTAGTTAATATAATAGATTTTAAACGCTTATACATTCATACAACTATATTTCATTCAAAGAATAGGTTTCACTGGAGCACAAATGGATTGTTTACAACTCCAAATGAAGGTTTGATAGAGCCTTGCTTGTAAAGATTTCCAGCAACGAAGATATGCAGACTCTGTAGCCACAACTGTCTTAAATCCAGATGGACTCTATATTGTGAAATTAAGACACAAAACATTTTATTCTTTAATGTAACAATTATTCATTAATCATCGTAACTGAAGCTACCAGTTTCATTTTAAACTTAACCACAACACTTCGATTATTTTTTTCTCACCTGTTACGTACTTAAACGATGTTCTAGAACGTTTCTTTTTTTCGGATTGTTTTATCCGTCAAGTATTTCAACAATTCAGAAACGTTCTAGTATAAATTCAATCAGCTTGTTTCGGTTGTTTATACTGTATGCGACAGAGGTAACAATGAAGTTACTTTGCTGTAAATTTTACTTTTTCAGCTGCTTACGTCTACAGCTTTCAAAATAATTCCACTGAGGTTCAATGGCTGCTTAAACGTTGTAGTAGCTGTTGGTTGTCATTTATTTCTCTTTGGAGCCTTTCAAGAGACATATACAACAAAAAGTAAGCATTAATCTAATGACGTAAAGCTTAAGCATAACCTAAGCCCAATATACTGACATTCAGAACGAGGGTATAAACACCCAATCGCAAGAGTGCACGAAACAATGGGCTAAACTGTCAGTTGCACAGCTATCGCCAACAGTAGCCATGACAAACGAAGTTGTGTGTAAATTTCAAAATGAACAAGAGTTTCATATCCAATAAGGGATATTAAATGCACCAATAAAGCACCATCTGCCAATATAATTTGTATCGCTGCTAGTTTTACTCCCCAGTGATCTTACACAGAAAGACAACACATGACCTTATGTGAGATGAACAATTACGCGATGAAAATTACTCTCTAGTTGGTTAGTTTATGTTCTGGACCTTAACATGAAAGCTTGGAACTTACAAACTTCTATGCTTACGTATGCATCAAACTTTATTTTAATTTATATAAGAATTTGTAAGGAATTCAATGTGCAAGTCATCATCTACTTTTAAGCTTACGTTATGTTAAATGCTTGTCATTTTGATTGGCTGGATGCAGCTGTACATACATACACAGCCCATGCAAGTTCATTCACTGGCCTCTAATTTAGATTTTTTATCTGTAAAGGAATCATTCAGGTACCTCATGTTTGGATCTAGGTTCTGTTTGCCAATTGTTATGGATCAACGCACGCCTTACTGAATAGCTGAGTTTTTTCTTTTTCCTTTTTTAAAATTTACATCCTCCCTTTACATTAAGAGAAACCCCCGGAAAAACCTTATCCAGATAACTCACCCTAACCGAGATACTAACTCGGGGCCTCTTGGCCGTGAGACAGACACGCTACCACCTATGCTATAGAGGCGGGCGAATGATGCAGTCTTGCATTATTGCAGAAAACTGGCTCCGTCAATTTGAATACATATGGGCTCTTTGTTTCTCTCTCTTCACAGATAAACAATTACAGTTCACATTACCATATTTGTTTACTACTGGAGCAACTATTTTACATTTATATGTTCTTACACTGCTTCAGTGTAAAAATGAGGTTTAGGAAAAATTGTTGTTCTATCCCACTGCAGTTTCGATTAAATGTTCTGGACTTTGCTTGTTTTCTTACGGTACTAATCTCTGTTTCATATAACCTTGCCCCGCTGACATATCACTCCGCGTGCAACTACCTTCCCTCTCATCCTAATTGGCTAATGCTTTCGCGCCATAGGCCTTCCCGTCACATTTAAAACTGCAGTAAACGTCATAATAATTGCCGGGAAGATAGACAAAAATCATACAAATAAGAATATGAAGACATGCAAAAATAATGAAGTTTATAATGAAACTGATCAAGTTGAAACTGAATGAATGAGCAATGAAACTGAAACAAATTTATAATGAAAGGCCTTCGGCCCTTTTCACTGGGATTTTTTAAAACCAGCACACATACCTTGCAAAATTGCTTGTCTTTCAGTCTTAAAAGTCGTGTCACGCCATACTTGTCGTGTGTTCTTCATTCACCAAAGTCTCGTCAAGGTAGTATATTTTGCGACTTGTATCCTGGTACAATCTGATTGTCCTCAAACAACGTCTTCGCCACACAGCAATATCGCCCCTGGAGTGGTAAGCTTTCCTGTTGTCTCAATTTCATGTCGCGATGTTCCTACGCATCTAACACTGACACCTGTAAGTTCAGGGCACAGCTGTTCGACTTCTCTCACTGACAAAGACGGATTCTTTTCTGTGAGTGCATTAAACACATGCACCACAATTCTTTTTTCGCCGCTTTGTAAAGGTTTTCCCTTGCGATGCTTAAGCGCAAAACTGCCGGTAGACTCTGTCATACATATAAGAAGTACATGCGCAATAAACGATCAATAAAATAATTTAGCTCTCGCACTCGGCACAACACACCTTCGAATGGCGATATATGACTAATCCAGTTCAAAACAAGGTCAGTGATAAAAGTCATATAAACAAATGTCATCACTACCGCTAAATCACGTGCTATCGTGCCATGTGCTTGAGAGCAAAGGAACCTCCTCTTTACTTCGTTTAAGAATTAACAGGCATTTCAGATAAATCAACTCTGATGGAAATATATTTAATTAAAACAGTTACGAAAATATAAATTTGACAATTCTCTTCCAACATATAAAGATATATCACCATGTTAAATAACGAACTAATTTTTACCGCACAAGCCTATACTGCATTAACAGCCAATGAGAGGTGATAAGGTCACGTGACCGTTAAGAGATACGGGGCAAGCTTATATGAAACAAGGATTAATTATCATTTAAAAGAAAATGACAGACGATTCTATAATTGCGAGAATTTAAATTTAACACTTCTGATATTTGTTCCTAAAACTGTCAAGAGTTTTAATGTATTTTTCTGGAAGATTTCGTAATTCTCTAAAAGCCATTACCTATAAATACACACTGCACCGTTAATTTATAATGCAAATTAGTTTCTTCTAGAGATTTGCATAAACGTTGTAACCAAATCTTGTAGGTAATATTCACCGATGTCTGACGCCCAAATTCGACTGTTGGTTTGAGTCCTTCAAGGCAAGCTGCAGCTGCAACAGTTATTATTACGTTTCAGTTGAGTGGTTCTTTCTTAAAGCCCACAGAATTAATTTGCTTATTACCTTCGTCGGCCCACCGCTCTTGTGACTCATTGCTGCTACCAACTTTCTAAATCCCGACATACGTACACGACCTTCAGCACTTCCCCCTTCGTTTAAGATTGGATTTCATGACTCATATTTCAACCCTCATCCCTTCAAGACATTCTTTCTTTCCATGTGGTTCATTTGCTCTTGAATGGGTTTTTCAGTCGCAAGTAAGCTGTATATACTGTTACCAACTTACGGAAGCTGGCTTCTTAAAATTGTCAGCCCTTGTTAGGGGACCTAGCTCTGGCTCAACTGTTCTGCCGGGTTCCTCGTCTTAATAAGTTAAGCAGAGACTAAATGACAAGCAAAATTAGGTTCTGTACACTCTTACTAATTGGATTTTATGTTCAGTGTATAAATATGGGCTCAATACTTATTTGTAAAATATATTTTTAAAAATGATGCCAAATCTTCAACTTTGCAATGTGTGTTTTCAAGAACTGAAAACAACTGCTACATATTCTGAATTATAAAATTTGATAGATACATTTTTAGGGAAAATTTTGCTCTATACGACGTTATATACATTTCTATGATTTTTTGTTAGCGATGTTTTCGTTCCATTTGTATCCCGTCTTTAACTGCAATGATCATATCGGGGTCCGTTCTCTTTTGGAAGATATCGCCTATTGACGATACTGCTAACTCGTGAACGTTGGGTTGCAGGTACTTTTGCTTTTATACATCTTTAGATTTATAACCAGTAGAAATAAGTATAATATTTGTACTCCTTTTATACTTATATTTCATACTTCCGGGCTCTAGGGAAGATGGGGAATCATCTTGGTTGGAGAAAAATCCCAAACCCCAGCCGGGAATAGAACCCGGGACCCCTCGCACCAGAGGCAGATGCTCCGCCGACTGAGCTATGGGCCCAGTGCGTAGTTTTTCTTAGTCCATGCAGGAGTAAAAAGAATCGCGTAAAATGCCACACGCATGGTAGGAAATCCGAGGTAATTTTAACACATGCAAAATAAGTTATTTGGAAAATATTAGGTAATGCTAGAAAAAGAAATGTTATTCTGTATTTCAAGTAGTCTTATGAAATGTGTAGTGTTTAACGCCCGCTTTTACATACGGCGTGACACTGATGATACATGAGATGAAGATGGAGCACCAGTGGAATGGGATGGCGGGGGAAACCGGAGGTCCCGGAGAAAACCCGCCCCAGCGCCGTGTTGTCCACGACAGATCTCACTTTGCGGTCGCATGGTATCGAACCCGGGCCGCCTTGGTGAGAGCCCAGCGGTCTAACCACTGAGCCACGGCGCGGCCTAAGTATTTATATATTTCATGATTTACCAGCCAAGTATACTCGTATATACAGTTCATTAGGCCTTCAGTGGCTGTTCAAAGAAAGTTCAGGAACATTAAGAAATAAGTTGCACGTGAGGGTGTTTCGGGGAAGTGAATTTTTTAAAATTCACTCTTCTTCTTCACCAGGCATGCTTAAACTGACTTGACTGAATTATCAAATTTGGTATATATCATCATCATCATCATCATCTCTCTCACTCACACACACACACACACACACACACACACACACACACACACACACACACACACACACATACACAGAAGTTCGAATCTCGGTCAAGGCAAGTTATCTGTATAAGATTTGTTCCGGAGTTTTCCCTTATCCTGAAAGATGAATGATAAGATCTACGGACCCTGGGGTCATTTGAGCATCATTTCATTCATCGTCCAATATGACTTAAAACGTTGGAGGACGTTAATTTAAAAAATGAAAAGAGGAAACACTCCACGCATATGTGGATATTTTTCTAAAAATATAGTGAAGTAGTAAAGACAATAGAAGTGTAAGGGTTACAATGCCTAAGGTCAGACGCTGTCGAAGAGTAAGAGGAACTCTGGATCCGAGAAAATACACAGGATGCAGGATCAGCCTGATACCTGGTATGAGAGTGAATAAGTAAATATAAAATGTCAGTGAAACGGATGAACGGCTGATTATGGAGCAGTCACTTAAATGAATGAACGGCGAGGGAATTGGAAAGCTCGAGAAAACCCGCCCTACGTCGATGCATAGTCAAGAAGTCAAATTTAAGTCGCTCCCCACAAGGGGAATCCAAATCGATATCTCAGCAAGTAACACGTGCAACTTTGGCTTTTTTCCAAGCTCATAATTTACTAATCACAGTGTTGATAATTTTCTCTGCTACCCATTAATTAGTGCGAATTACATCTCCAGTAACTTCCGTATGATTCAAAACACCTGATTTGTAACTTCCTCAATTATCGCAGAATGATCAGGTAGCGATTAGTAGAATTAAATGTACTCCAGGTATATTTGAGGAGCTTATATTGACGTCACAGTATTCTGTAAATATATTCCATCCACATGCACAGAGGCATTCCTGGGCTGGCTACACGGCTGGAAGAAACGGTTTTTGTTACACCACATATAGTATGAACTATTTATGCTGGTAAATTAACGAGCTTATAAAACACTATAGCCACACACTCTCATGTTTACGAGGAGAAAGTGCAACTCAAGTGGTGAAAGACAATTTTCCGAAGGCTATAAGTATTTTACATTTCCGTCGTAATTAGCGAATAACAATCTGAATGTAAACGACTAGCAATTACGTCCATGCAAAATAAGAATTACAGTTATGATTCGACATTTCATAAAGGTTCAATATCCTACCTATAAATATGTGAAAGTACGAAGCAATTTGTGAGCACTAGATAATTCTTTAAGCAAATAAAGGTACGTGTCTATCCATTACTTCCTTGGTATATCTACGTAATGATAAAGAAAACTTAATACCGAAATGAAAGTGCACCTTAGTTTTGTAAATATACGATGTTTTATGAGAAGGCCAGAAATTCAACGAATTGTCTACGATTATTCTGACAGGTAGCGATATCTGGTGAGCAAAATATAAGTCTTAAGATGCTCTGTGTACGTAGAAATTTGTTTTATGAGCAGGCATCATTTTTAATTTAATTTCTTATAGAAATTAAAACATTCGAATAATATTTGTAAGAAATATAACATTGTAATTTCAAAATCAGTCTGAAGTAATGGTGTTTCACACATAAATAAGAAAATGCAACAGATTTGTGGAAAAATCAGAACAACACTGAGGAACAAAGTCAGAAAAAAATATGTAGCTAAGATTTTATTCAACAATGGCATTACCTACCGTGGTACTGAAGCCTGGATGCTAAAAGAGAAAGAAAAAAACATTCAATCAGGGGAAATATACTTCCTACGGCAGAGGAAGACAGCTTCGAGAGTTGTGACGTATGCGAGGCCTGCAGTGCGTATGACGTCAGACAAGAGCCCTGTAGTACCAAGTTGCCCATATAAATGGCGCTGTGAATACAGAATTTGAGGGTTCAGTCAGATGTAGCGCACTCGATGACAACAATATAGCTGCCACGTACCAAATAGAACTGTTAAATTTACAATGTGACAATTTATTGAAGGACAAGTATACACACAAGAAAGACCTGGCTGATTTTTACAAGAATGTCCCCCAAACCAGATTTCCGATGTTGTGTACACTTGCCGCACGGACATTGTGTACGTTTGGCTCGACATATGTGTGCGAACAATTTTTTTTTCTGTTATGAAATTAGCTAAGTCCAAACCCCGAAATATCTTGTATGCAGCCTTCTATTACAAATTTCCCATATGTCCTGATATTGATAAACTAGTTAAAGAAAAACGAAACAAAAAGTGTCGGAAAATATCCACGTAATTGTGTTCTGAATGGATCTCCTCTAATTACACGGAAAATTACTTTGTTTTATTTTATTTACTTTAGAACATACCTCACCTTCAGATAAACGAGTTGAAGTTTTATACATTTTCTCATAGCATAGAGCCAAAATGTAATTGTTTATAAATTGTTTATACAATTAAAACATACAACATTAATATTACAACACCCCAGATGTAAGTTGAACATATTATTAATACCCGATACCTTTCCTGTCGCGCAGGAATCAACGCGGTCACGTCACATGCTAACCTGCCTTTCGTTCGGGAGCCCATTTGGCGGTTAGAGCTGACGTCACACCATACTACATGTCTTTCCCTGTCCTACAGTCTATGAAAGGTGCACAAGACAAGAACACATTAGAAATGGAGTATTAGAGAGAAAATAAAAAGTGCAACCACTTCAACAAATAGAAGAATAAAGTAACAATTGAAAAGATCATCTGCATAGAATGCCAGAGGACAAGATACCAAAGAGAGCACTGATGTACAAACCAAGAGATCGGAACAGGCAAAGACCTGATCATTGAAATAAGATGACGATGAAATATTGCTTCTATACTTCAACTTTATAAATACTGACGAAATTAACTTGTTAACATTCAAAAGAAAAACAATGTGCACACATTTCGAGCTATTTTGGAATTTAAGTAATAAAAATTGTTTAGAGAGATTTCAAAAAAATGATAGAATAATCTGTCGTTGATGACGATTATATAAATAAAACTGAATTAATTGTTTGTCATCGTGTGAACTCAGATTCCTAGCTAGGAACATGCTCAACATGACAGCTCGAGAGCTATAAAATATTCTTGCTTTTGGTTATATACACTATTATCAAATATTAATAAGAAGCAATGATCTAATTGTGTAAACAACATTAGGCAATGACATTCGAAAAAGTCCCCAAATAAATCTAACACACCGTTTGCATTCAGAACATTGTCCTAAGCCCGCAGCTGTTGCAATGGATATGGAGGTTTCATTATGCAATGCGGTGTTTGGCCGGCATTACGTCACGAGGTTGTCTCAAACAGAATATATGACAGCAGTTAATATCCTGCCATGTGTCCGTCTGCTACACAGACACTGACGTATTTCAATGGTCATTATGGAGATGTATTAGCTTGCGATATATTTCCTATAAACTATAGCTGTCGGAAGACTTTTTCACATTACGGTAGTAATCTTATCAGTAAACAAAAGTTTCTGGAAGACTTGAATTCTTTGATACTACCACATTTAAGCTGGTTAGCAAAGCAGATTATGCTGGAAACGTTTATATTTATTTGCTCTAAGTACAGCCATATTAGTCATTATGCAACGAGACTATAATGGTAATAATTACAACGCGAGTATTATTATTAACCGAGCGAGCGAAGCGGGCGTTATGATATGAGCGTTTTAATCACCATTATTGTCAACTTTCATACATGCTCGATCATTTACCTAAATTAAAAGTTTCGTTTCAAAGTAGTTTCTGGTTTGAGCGATGCTACAATCGTTATTCCTTTATCTAAAGTGAGACGCAGCTGTTAACAGCTGTTAACGTGTAACACAGTTTAACCTAAAAGAAAATATAGACAAATTGAGCAAATTGAAATATCATTTGCAATTAATGCTGATGAAAATATGAACAGAACTGACTATAATTCAAATATAGGTTATTTATGGTGCCATTAGTGAAATGAATTCGAGGGAATGAGCTTTGAAGTTGAAATGATGTTAATTTGTGTGCTTTCTTTTTCTACTGATTTTAGTATTGCGTTTGAAATTTCATTTTTATTTTGGGGTGCAAGTTCAATGTCACTGTTACTAGTGTCATTTTGACATTTTTCTAAACTGGCGCTAGCAACGTTATCGATCGAAACGACAATAATCGATACTTGTTCTTTCACAATGTTACGTGGCCATTTCTGATTGGTCGAAGCCCAATACTTTAACGAACAGGTGTAATTTAAAGTACATTAAAGTACTGCTACCAGTCTATAAATATTTAAGTTTGGCATGATCGAGCATAAATAACATATTCATAAATCACAATACTTAAAAGTCATCTAAAGGCTTTGGCGATGTTTACTCACGACTTTTCTTTTTATATATATATATATAAATTTACGTCCTTTAACTTTTAAAGTCATATCGGACGATGAATGGAATGGATAAAATGATGCTCAAATAGGTCCAGGGTCCATGGAGCTTAGAGTTACCCGACATTCGTCTTTTAGGATCGAGCTCGGGATCTCCTGAACGCGAGGCAGACATGCTGCCATCTACGCTACCGAGGCGGGAACGATTTTTCTTCTTTTTTAATTTACATCCTCCAACGTTGCCAAATCGGACGATGAATGAAATGGGTGAAATGATGCTCTAATAAGCCCAGGGTCCAAAGAGCTAGATGTATCGACATTCATCTTTCAGGAATAAGGGAAAACCAGGGAAAATAAGGGGGAAATCTTATCTAGAAGACTCACCCTGGCCAACATTCGAACTCGGGGCCCCTTGAACGTAAGGCACACGACTTATTTGTTTATACCAATTTGATTTATGAATTATCTTGAATTCTAGTTTATACCTCAAACGGATTGTCATTTCAGTGTGTATTAAACTAAATGCATTACCATTATTACTTGTATCCTTCACAGATGTCCTTTGATGACATACGCTTCTCCTTGCAGGGGGTGCAGCTCCCAATAAACTGCATATTAGATGGTTCGCAATGCAGCTGACCCTTTCTGGTTATGCGTAACACGCAGCTACATCATGACCTTGGCCTTTTCATCATTAACTGTATCATTCTTACATACTGCGGAGATAATTTTGTACAGTTAAATATTGATACAGCTATCTCCAAACTTAAGATGAACACAACCAATGTCCTTCCTTTCCGAGATTGTGGGTTAAGGACAGACGGGGTGTCCACTATACACGTGTTCTGTGTTCTCGATCCAACAAGCCAGTGATTCATACACTGACCTAATGAACTTCTCTAATATTAAAACTCCTCCGGATCACTCTGCCTTTTATAGTAAAACCTAGTATAGTAAACCTTAACGAAACACACTTTCGCTTAAAACTCGATAAAAAATTGAAACTTTTGAACCCTGCCAAATACCGGAACATCAACCGGTTACCCCTTACACCCTGCAGGTTGCTTACGTAAGCAGGCGCGCAAATGTTATCCAGACATAAATATAAGTGAAGTGAGATCTTAATTTTATAGTCAGTTTTGTGTAATTGAACGTACACGTAATGCATTTCTGTATCCTGTATGATTCAAAAAGAACCGTACCTTGATGACAAAGAAGCAACTAATGAAGTCGCATATCCATAATTCATAGCAAAGAAAGAACTATTTCATTTACCTACAGACCGCCGCATGATAAAACAACTAAGCTTAACTAGATGGGCCTATATATATAGCATAAGTTATCCTCTGCTTTTTAAATTAACCTTACGTATTATGACAGCAGTACGCACAAATATTTTATAAACATAAAATTATTAATGAAACAACTTAAAGCATTAACAAAAATAATTTCCCACCTTTGTAGCGTTGGCGGTAGCGTGTCTGCCTTGCGTTCAAAAGGTCCCGAGTTAAAGTAAAGGCGAGTTATGTAGATAATTTCTTTTGGGGGTTTCCTTTATGCTGAAAAATGAAGAGTTAGGATCTGCGGAAGGGTTAGTTATCTAAATAAACATGTCGCTAGGTTTTCCCCTATCCTGAAAGATGTTGGGTAACTTTAAGCTCTAATGACAAGGGACTCATTTCAGCATCATTTCATTTGTTTCATTCATCGTCCAATATGACCTAACCGGTTAAGGCTGTTTATTTTTTAAAAATAAATGGAATCAGCATTAGGAGCAAAATATGAGTAGAACTAATAAAGATAAAACACAAATAGCAGAAAAGTTGACGCAAAGTCAGTTTTGAAAAAAAGAATCTCTATTTAAAATTTCAAAGTGTACTGTTGAAAATATTGAAACATTCAAATACAAAACAGCAAATATTTCGGAAAATTTAAAGCCACGAAAATAGAATTCGACATACACTTGCGTTTAACAAGTTTATCATAACCATTTGGCCATTATTGATAAAAAAAAAAAAAAAAAAAAAAAAAAGATCGTGGGAAATCTTCCATGTAAAAGGGTAGTTTGTGTAGGTTTGGCGACTTCCTAGAACGCCTTCGTCTTGCAAATTAGGGCCTTGTATCAAGCATGTATGAGATTTCTTTTCTAAAATGCTGAATGAACTCAAAACGACCTCAATGTGTATATTTTAGAAATATATCGGTATACAACTGTTTGGAAAGCGAAAGAAAAATGTAAGATAAAAGTACTGTATGTCTTGATTTATGTTTAGAAGTAGACAAAATATATTTAAGAGAACACACAGGGTTACATCAGTCAGTTTTTGCACAAATTTTATATTTTAGGTAACTTTGTTATTTCCTTTGTAGCCGAATCAGTGATTACAACACATAAAATAATGTTTACTTAAAATATACGTTTGAAACAGGGAACTGTTCATAATCATCACACAGAATTTCCCTGCTAATTCAATTTTAACTTCTTGCGAACCTCTGATTTAAAATGGGGGGTTTAAATTTATTTAGTTCTGAAGTTTTAAACAATGGGAGTTAGATCAACAGGCGAGGGTAAGAGTTCTGTGTCATTTTATGATATAACTGATAGTAACGACTACAATAATTGAATGAGGTAACCAATTAAAGAAAAAAAAATTGTCTTCGTTGCTGATTACCTTTATAAATTAGGGCATGTTGCTATATGAACAGCATTTAATTAAACAGTTTTTAGGAAAATATTGTTAAATAAACAGGTAATAAAATAAAAGCAATTCGTCTGTTATTTGGATAAGCTGAATGTATTGTCGCGAGCATTGTTGCGGCCGTGCGCACAAAGGGACAGATATGCGACGCGGAGATAAAAGGCTTGCCGAAACAGATAAAGTTAGATGACTGAAAGGTTCGTGTTTCGTCTGGTAATTTCTGGAACAGTGAATAGAGAACATTCTACAAACGTCTAGAAATACGAGAGAGCCACGATTGCCAATTAGAGTGGTCACTGGATTCGTGAGCGTACAGCTGTGTTTTGAAAGTCAACTCAGATTGTATTTGTGTATGTTACGTAATTCTGCTACTGTAATGGCTGACCAAAGTGTGTTTCTACGGAAATAAAGAGCATTTGGAATTTCTGCAAATTGGACTTTTAGTTCTATGAACCCACAGAGTCACAGTATGTATTAAGTTTAAGGTAATACCTCTGAAATTTAAAAATAAAAATAAAATTAAAAAAAGAACCACGCAGTTATCTTGTGATTGCTTCGCCTTTATATTCAGAATGCAAAATATAGCGCAGCCAATAATTTAAGAAGTATGTGAAACCGTTAAGATATTAATCTTTTTATTCCTGTAAACTATGGTCCAAGCTTAATAATCCTGAAAGAAATTAAGAAAAATAGAGTTTTAAGTTAATTACTCAGCTACCTAAATGGTACACAATCAATTAAGTAATTATTTGTGGCATTAAGAGTTTTATATTAAAAATCAGTTGTGTGATATGAAAATACACGTACTTATAATAAAAATGCAAAACAAAACAAAAAAGAAATGAAACACTTTTTACTAATTGCCACAAATGTCTAAGATTTCATTCAACAGTTAATTCTTGACAAAATCTTTGTGATATGTGGTATGTTGTCGCCAGTGTTGGTATATCCCCACAAGATCCAAAAACAGTTGACTCCAACACAACTGTGTTGCTATATCGCTGCTAAAAGAACCGCTAATAGAAATCCCTAGATATGAGGATGCCACGGTTAACCAGATTGTCAATACGACAGCCCTCCCGTCGCCATGACAACATAATTGATGGATTCTGCAGATTCTATTGGGTCACCAGACATTATTGTGCCGAGCATTCAAACATTTGCCCTTGCATTGTGCAAACGATTGGGTAGATTAACACCCAGGTTTGTGGCGTTAATTAGTAATGGCGGCAATACAGTTCCACGCCGTGTCTGAACACCGTCCGTCAGATCGATGTACCTTTTTGTTATTTCTAACAATGGAGCGGCAGTATGCAGTTGTTTCAGAACACACAATGAGCCGTGTTATTCTAAAGCTCGTGTAGCTACCTAATCTGTGTTGTATACATAATTATCCAATTAAAAACTGCACTAAAACTGTTACATCTTAATAGAGTTTAAAAAGGCTATTCTATACTTCACGTTAATCTATATACGTATTTGCAAAAATGCTATAGTCCCATTCGTTATGTGATGCATTTGAAACACCATACCGTTTGCTTGATCTGGAAGTATAAAAGAAGAAAACAAAGAAATAAATGAAGAGGCGGTCTGGACTAGCGCAAAGAAGGTCCCTGAAAGGAATGTACTCCTTTACACAGTGGGACAAGAGAGCGAATGTGTGTGACAGGGAATGCCTGCTACAAAAGGAGCACAACCGTTAGAAAAACATGCTCCCTATTCACTCTGTACACTAAAACCGAGAAGATTCATTCAGAAAAGTAGAAGCCGTCAGAATGTTTTTGAACGGTCTGTAACTGTACTGACAGGGGGTGTCATAAACCTGTCCAGGGAGGGTGTGAGAACCTTCTGCAACCCCCTACGTCTCAGGCTCCGGAGACACTCTCCTGTGGAGGATAGTACATTACGGAGGGAATTCGGCACGGAGATTCAAATGCGGTCTATTACATATAGCCCCTATTGGAGGCACACCCGGGAGGAAGGATGAGGCGAGAGGAGACAGAGAGCGGCCGTCCCAAAGAGCCACGACAGTGCAGAGGGCAGGTTCCCTACATTTTACTTAGATGGAAATTACCCCGGCAGGCCGGAACAACGGACATCCTACCATTCTGTGGTTCGGAAACAGCCCCATCACGAGACCGGCAACCATTCTACCGGAGGAGGAATGAGAGTATATCATCCTGCCATGCATCGCCATCACTTCTACCCTGAAAGAGACCACCAGATGCGAGATGTGAAATGGCAACGGAGATGAAATGGAGGGGGGACATTCGGAGGATGTAATTAACTTAATTAACGGAAAAGATGACTTCCCATATGAGAAAACAATGAGTATTTTAATACTGAAACCAATAACAAAGAATACCTCGGAAAACGATAATTCAGCAAAAAAAAAAAAAAAAGTATTTGAAATAAATTTTTTGCCTTCACCAGATTTACCCTTTCTGTAGTAAGGTTATTTTTTTCCAAGATGTACATTTTCTTTTACCACGACACTGTATTAAAACATCTGTATTAACCAAAATTGTCACTTTCAGAAAATCACCGTGTCACACACTGGAAGATGCTGAACTTAAACACAAAGTTTGATGTTCAAGGACTTCTTTTAAATTAATTTAAGCCCTCCAACGCTTGAAAGATGCTCAAATGAGCCCAGGATGTATAGAGCTTGCACTTACCCACATTCATCTTTCAGAATATGGGAAAACCCTGGAATTTCACCCTGACAGAGATTTGAACTCTCGAACTACAGAGGCTTTTGCCTTTTGATACTGTTCACACGCACGCACACACAGACGGTTATTTTAATTATCAACAAGGAAGAAATTTGCGGGAAGGTGCATTTGCAAGGATTGCACCTCTTAATGCTTTTTCATGCCATTACAATTCTAAGTTATCTTAATCTTAAGAATATTTCAACAATTCTAGGCGCTTTAGTTTCTCCTTGAAATGCACAGTAACATTCTCTTGGTGAGTCAAGATTTCTAGTGAGTAACGGCAAAAAACCGAAGAAAAAGTAGCTGTTGCAGACAGAAAACGGTAGCTATTGTTCAGTTCCGTGCATTCACTTTGTTAAGTATCATGACGTAAGACCTTACTTTGTTGTCTGTAAATCACGAAGCTGGAAGGCTAGTTCGCGTCCTTTGAACACGCTGATCATCTGTGTATTTTTATTACTAGGTCATCGGCGAGTGCTGCAGTTCTATCAATAGGTTAATGAGAAATGTATCTTCCCCTTTCTTTACAGGGAGCTCTCCCCATACAATGTTGTTTTCGTAATATATGCACCACATATCAGCAGCTTAGTGACATAATATTCTGCATTTAGTGAGCATTTCTACATTAAAATAAGCCAGGACTCGTTTGAACATTATTTCATCTATTTCATTCATCGTCCAATATGAGCTGTTGGCTTGTGGAATAATTTACTTTTGCTACTAACAAGCAAACTATCACTGTGCTCATACCTGTATTCACTTGAAAGTTTGATGGCATAATCCCTGCTCTATGTGGGTACTATGTACCAAAAACGCGGTGCGGAGTATAGCTGGAAGTACCCGAAAATGAGTCCAGAACACGTAGGAAAATATAGTAGTGCCCTACGCATGGCATTTGTAAGGAGCGCCGACCTCCGCACACCGAGGAGAGCTGAAGGATGTCCAGCATCTACTTGCAAGTGGTCGCAAGCGGCACTTTTCAGACTTCAGTTTTGGGCGCTACGGTTCTACTCGGCAGCAGAGTTTTGCTGCACATCGTTTACATACAGCGGGCATTGTACCATCAAATTTTCAGGTGCTTAGCGGCGTGAGTACAGTGATAGTTCCTTTGTAAGTTCTAGATCCAGAACTCATATGAAATCATTTCACCTATTTCATTCATCGCCAGATATGACCTCTGTGGATAACACAACGTTAACCAAATTAGCTCTTCGATTGTTGGATTAGTTTGCTTTTGTTAAGACAAAATATAACAGTTCCTTTTCTGGTACGAGGTGATCATCGCTTAATTCTGATATATACGATTCATTTTTGCCTTAATAAAGAGTTACTTACGTACCATCTACTTGCAGAACTCTATGATCTTGAATCCCTTTTTTTTTTTTTTTTTTTTTTTTTTTTTTTTTTTTTTTAACTGCACTGCAAATATGAACAAGGGAAAAGCAGATTTTAACAATTCTAATATCAAAAAGCTTTTAATAGGAAAATTAATTTTAGAATCATATTTTTATAGCCTTATTTCACATGTTGATTTGCGAAGAGCTTACACCTAGTTTCCACCAACACGTGGATTATCTCGTATATATACTTTTTTCAAAATAGGTTATATTCAAAGTGTAGCCAAAGGATTGCTAAAAATTAATGCAAAATTCATGTTGAATGATCTCTAGTGTTGTAGAAGAAAAATTCAGTCCTTTCCTTGTCAGATAAATAATCAACATGGTGTTTCCTATATAATGTGTTGCGCTTAAGTACAGTGGGAAAACATTTTGACGTTCATTTCTCCTGCAATGAGACAATGCAACAATTATCATCATAAACTTGTTCAAAGCAAACCACGTTGTTAATCACTCGACCGTATAACCGAATTATGAATGACATTATTCCGTACTTATTTCTGTTGCAATAAAGAACAAAAACAATTCAAATGTAATTTCATAGCGATGCCACAAACTATTCAGCTATCTAAATTATATATTCCCGCATGACTCGTGTGTTATCTTGAACTTTCTGCAGGGTTGTTGGTATATTAAACAGTGGCACATTTATACGTGTTTGTAGCTGCTTAAACAGTCACACCCACGTATTACGGAGTGTCAACTCAGGACAAAAATAGAATTTTCTCAAGAAATATTACCATTTGCATATGCTGGAAGACTACATAGAAGGAAGGTAAACTTATTTATTTTAACCATAAGTTTTGATAAAAGAAATATTACATTCACATGACAAATTATTCTTACAATACCTTATTTTTCTATCCGCTACATGTTGACAAAGATAAGTTTGCAGAAATTGTTTCATTTCACATTTCCTTCTGAAACGCGCGTAACCAGGCTTCCAATATATATTATTTCATCATGTGGCCAGAAACAAATAAATAGTGAAGACACTAAAAAATTGCAGGGTATTAAAAAAATTAAACCAATAATAATGTATACTGAATAGTTCCAGCACAGATAACAGGAAAAGAAAGAAAAACATGGACAATATTTAGGTGTATGTATATATATATGTATATATACTCTTACATTTACCAGTTATATAAATGTCTATAAAATTCTGGACACCATAATTTTACCACCACGTGGTCGTGACAAAACCTGTAGATTGACCAAGTGAGGAAATGAGCACAAAGACCCGCGTCGAGTATCAGAAAACTCTGGAAACAACATGAAGATGGCACCGAATCTTCTAGCATCGAACATTCTGGAAGGCTTTAATCTACAAAAAGGGGCAAGAAATATTTTCTCCAGATAGCGCTTATGTAGCTCTATAAGTAGAAGCTAGCTGTTCTAATAAAAAACATTGCCAATTTACCTTTGATGCCTTTTCAAAAGTTATTTATTTAATGTATGTGTATTGAAGAACCGACAATAAGTGCTATCCACTGAAACTCCAACAAAAGATGTTGAGACGTACTGGCAACACACAAGTGAAAGTTTAAAAAATGAAACTACCAATCTGTATTTCTATATACACATTTGCTAGTGTGCTCATTGCAGGGAAGTATTTGATTTTGTATCTATACATAATTATCTCTGCCTTGTTTTTCCTTTGACGTATATAATGTGTCTTATATATTCAATATTCAAGTATACATACTATTAAAGTGTACACTTCTTTGACAAGTTCAATGTTCACAGACCTTCGTGGCTACACGTGAACTCACTGAACGCAAATCAATCCAATTAATTCAATTGAATCTAGTTCAATCTAATCTACATTACCTGAGGATACATAAAGTAATGAATGAATATTTTGTATTGGTTCCACATACATACCTACCTTCTGCGGGAAAGGGTTAAGGGAAGAAAACGCGTATTATGAAGATTAAGAGAAAATGGCATCTGGGAAGCCAATAAAAATCCTACCTTTCCTCTCTTTTCAAGACATTTTCGAAATCTATAGCTGAAAGTCTTCAAAGTATAGGTATTGCCAAACAAATTGGCTTCTGGAGTTTTCAAATAGCACACCAAGGAGCGAGTCACTCCTTTATGATGGTTCCAATCCATCTCACCTCACACTCTGGCTCTTGGTTCCGCTGCAGGTAGCTAAACTCAGTGTTTGTAGAAATTTAAATCCCAGACACTGATACACATCAAGCTATATCACTGAAGTCTTCTAAAGGCTCTATGGCTTATGACTCTTTCGCTATATATAGAGCCTGTTCTTCTACTAGCACACGTCTATTGTTTCTTGTTCTCTTCCATCCAAAGCCTAGTTCTCTAATGATACATCGTAGGGCTGCTGCTGCTGCTCCCTTCAAAATTATTTTTTTCTCTCAGCACTGGCAGTAATTTGGACACGGTAGGAGATGCTTTGTGCGAGATGTAAAATTCATGAACGGTACGGCGAATAACACACTTATCAAAATCATCGATGCCTTTAGCTCCTTTTCGGATGTACTGAGTGAAGTTTCCTCACCATTATGTTGCCTCTCCTCCACAAGAATTCTTATTATTGTTAGCCGGAATGTGCCGTTGTTTTTTTCCGGTCTTTCCTGAACCTTAAAGCAATTTATTCCTGTATTCTTCCGTATCTGTATTTAAAACCGTCAGCAGTCTTCCTTGTTTGTACCCTTTTGGTGCAGTATTTAAACTTAGATCTCACTGGTGGCATTACTGAAAGCTCGCAGAGAGAGAGAGAGAGAGAGAGAGAGAGAGAGAGAGAGAGAGAGAGAGAGAGAGAGAGAGAGAGAGAGACGAACAATAAAAAGACACTCGTATAAAACCTCTCTCTTTACTTCTAAATGAAAACTTCTGTAAAACAAACACGTACTAGTCCGCTATTTGCAAGTAACTCAGTATCCTCACTATCCGAGATTAACTAATGACTTGCTTCCGGCGCATAAAGGAGGGTGTGGGGCATATGGTCTAAGACAATATTTACAACCTTTACAGGTACACTAGTTTCAAAGAATTTTTCACGCGCCAATTCTGCGTGTGATAATTTGGCGATAATTATACTCCAGAAGTGCAAAGTCCATGAAAATAGCGGTATTTCAAATGTTTTTCCACACATATAGACAAATCTTGACCCAACTTCGGGTAAATCTGGAAATTATACTATGTACATCAGGAGATCAAAGTGGATATAAACAAAACCACGTATATTTTGACAGCAGAGCTCTTTCTTCAGTTTGCTTGACCTTTAACCCTCTAAATAGTCCCTCGAAAAAGTACTGCTATAGTTTAAAACCCCAGTTCATTTCTTAAAAAGCACAAACTACTAAGTACGTGTATAAAGCTATATACTAAGTGAATTTGTAATTAGCCTAACACATGCGGCGTAACTCTGAAACAAGGAAAAAGCAAAGCATTATGCATCAACATGGCGGAGCGAGAGTGTTTT
This sequence comes from Mantis religiosa, assembly GCA_030765055.1. Lineage (NCBI taxonomy): Eukaryota > Metazoa > Arthropoda > Insecta > Mantodea > Mantidae > Mantis > Mantis religiosa. The sequence continues at coordinate 130,870,764 of CM060955.1, read as the reverse complement.
TAAACATAAGCGCGGAAAACCGGTACGAAGTGGTGAAAAGACAATATATTGAACGTGTTTAACAAGTTCTGCAAGAAATGTCCTGAACTTGCTATCGATGAAGTGGTGAAATTAATATCCAAGTTTGTGTCAGTTTCAAGTACTTACAGACATCGCACGCAAATAAAAATCCACAGTTTCTGAGGTTAGAACTCCTGGCAAGGAGAGACTAATTTCCAGCTCAGATCCGAGGGCTGCAGATGACGTAAGTAGTATTTAATTTCATGACTAGTGCTGAATGTTACTTATATTTCGGGTAAATATGTCGTTTTAACTGTGGAAAACGCTTATTAAAGGTAGCAATAACTGGTTTATGTCATTGTGAACTCACGTGGCCGCGGAGTGATATTTTTCGCTATTCTCAGATGATGGGCTTTAGGTGAACAGCGCACCACAGAGTGACTTACAGATTAAAATGTAAACTAATTACGGAACAGTCCGAATTATCTTATAGATATTAGCTCTGTAAAAGATTTTTGTTTACCTGATCATTGGATCATTGCTTAAATTTCCAGTAGCCTGCCAGAAACCTGCCAACACAATTTAAAAGGGCGTGCCTAACGAGATTGACAATACACTTCTGGTGTCCAGCCCGTGGTGTTCAGGTATAACAATTCGCACATCCGCCCGCCCTTCATTTGACCTCCCGAAACAATGACAAGCGACACACAATGGAGTTCACTTTCGCAATCTCGTTCAGCCTTTCCCAGAATGCGGATCTGCCGTCGCCAATTTGCCCACATTGAAGCTCTCTTGCATTGTGCCGGGGGGAAGTTTTGAAATGTTCTATTGCACTGTACACACAAATGCGTTTCCCAGAATGTTTTTGAATTCCAACCTCAGAGGAGCCTGCACGATTTTGCACATTGCGCTTTTTGTTTAATGAGAGAGGAAAGGTAAGTGGGTTGAACAAAAACGGGTTTGCAAATTTTACTGCATTCTGAGTGCTTCCTACATTTTTATGTTTTTTCGTCGCTACACAAACACATTAATCACAGACAGCACTCACTTCAGCTCATTAATTCTACGTGTATTAGTACAAAGGCGTTATAATCAGGCGATTTCTGTTACACAACAATAAACGGTTAATTTGAATACCTCAAAAATAAAATGCTATTATCAATATCCCAGTATGATCTGAGCTTTCCGCTCACAAAGTTTCTGTCCATCAATACAAAACAAAAGGTTATCCATATGATATCGATTGCAAGAATAAACTTTTAACCATCTTAAAATTAATCTGGTACTGGAAGTTGTTCTTTCACAGTAGATGTATATAGGGCAAGGTTTGGAAAGGTAAGAGTCAGACTGAAAACCCCCATGCCATGGCCGGGACTTGAACCACGATCTCCCAGTCTCCGTCCGGTTGCTCTAACCACTGAGCTACCACGGCAACGTGCCAGCACAACAATGAATTTTCTTCCACCAATCAGCACTCTAAGAGCGTCCTTATCTTTTTGCCCCCCCCCCCCATAGGTTTAGAACAGTATCGCTCTATAATCTCTCTCAACCTAGTTTAATCCTGCTGTAAACATCTGGGTGGGAAGAGACAGAGAGATATTGAGACAGAAAACCGTTAAGAAGTTGATTGATTTAGCGAAGTTAATGGGTGTTTTCTTTTATTTGCATGCGACGATAAACCCCTCCTTTAAGTACAGTACTGTAAGTAGTTTTCTGATCACTGCTCTGCGAGAGCTGATTTCGGAGAGAGAAAAGCATGCAAATGTTTCAATTCTTATAAACGTAATAGCCCTACATTATATCTTTCTGCTTCACATACTACATAGATGTGTTCTGTATACTATATACAGATGAGACAGAAGACAGGTGAAATTATACAGACTATTAACTTATGTTAAATTAAGCTGCATTTTATTTAACAATTACTAAAGGACACTGTATTATATAATTTTACATTCCTATACGAGACAGCTCTCTCGCAACGAAGTCTGTATCGAGTTGAATGCTGATTAAGTTGTTTTTGTTTATAGTGTGGAGTTGCTTCTCATATTTAACACTGTATTTCCTGTAAATCTCGCATAATACCTCACAAGCCCAAGAACATTTATGTATATGCAATTTAAAATAAGTAAGCTTACAGAATAGAGGACTCGGATCCATCTATTCTGTGGGTCGTTCTTTCCTCGTGAGGTTGCTTCACGAAGCTTCTCTTCTCCCATACGTGGAGGACGAAATTAGGCGCCGGGCGACAAAATTCTACGCTCAAATTCCAGCTCACAGAAGCGCCCTGGTTAGGTCTCTAGGAGATTACGACGCTACGAGACGCCGCTTAAGGCTTTACCGGGTACCCCGTATGGTATGCGGGCACCCGAGGTAACAAAGGAGTTAATCCATACAGCAGCGTAAGCTGAATTTCAAAAATCTCCAAATGAGCTGTTTGGCTACAAAATTTAACCCACTTTAGCAAAAACTAAAACACCAGGGTGTAAACAAAAAAGCGGTTTGGCATCCTGTACAAAATTAAAGAGGAGCAAAAAGCTACCTTAAAAAAATTCCCTCAACAAAAGTATCCCACCTTATCCTGTAACCATCAAAATTATCAACCTGCGGTCAGACCCAAAACCTGGGTGGGTACGCAGCAAAAACCTTCTGGCTGTTAACAGCCTGTCAGTATTCGACTTGGACTTGGATAAGTAAGTTTTTCATCATGAAGCAGGCCGGTGCTTCAACCCAAATGAAACACAGTCGAGGCAAACCTTTAAAAAGTGGCGAGAGGCAAATGATCGCGCATTGTTTCGTGGTGCTTAAAGAAATAAACCCGGAATCGTCTATAAAAACATTGAAAAAGAAACTAGTGATCTCCTTGGTGCTTCCGCAAGTTGTGTACATAGTGTTAGAATAGAACAACAAGCATCCGGAACTCTAAGAACACCGGGAAGATCGCGTAAATGCAAACAGCGTGTGGAGAAATAACGACGATACGCAGTAAAGTTCATGATTATTTTTTTCAGAAATGAACCAACTCATAGATTTAATACGTTAATGTGTAACCCAACTCTATTGATTGTCTATTTGTTAGCGCTGCTATATACACTGCTAGTGCTGCAAAACATGTGCGTGCATGTAACGTTAACACGTGGCAAGTTGAGTCAGCTTCGCTTTCTTGTTTACCGCAGGATTAAACTAGCCTGAGATAGAGTATAGTTTGAAACTTCATGCTTTAATTACAATGGCTGGAGTGTGTGCTTGCAGATTTCCTCAAAGCAGTTCTTTAAAAGTAGGTGGAAAGCAAACGAGAGATTCTTGTAAGGTAGGATTTCCTCTGAGCGATTTACTAATAAAACCAGGAGAAGATGCGGGTACAAAGATAATGGTAAGAATACGATGACAGAGAAAAGGTTCTGAGGCATGTCACAGAAAGGAAAGAACAGCGGAAGACATAAGACAGGATGGCCGGGCGGAGGGAGGAGCCCTCTTACATCTTAAACCCGTTTAGGTACTAACAAAAATAACTTGCTACATGTCGGAGCACTCCTTTTGACAGTTGCACATCGTACGTACCTACTTGACAGTTGCGAGCGCTGTACTTTATGCACTTCCTTGATGTATGAACATGTTCTGCTAGAAGCTTAGTTATGTTGTAGTTCGTCAACCTCAATATATACCTACAGCAACCAATGAAAAAAGTCTGAATACATTACAAAGTGAGTGTAATACAAAGCGCCACTGCTGTACCTACAGTATGTACCAAAACTTACGTTTTAAATAACAGAAAAATAGTGAAGCCACACATTAAACAAAATGCTACACTATTTTAGATCTATGTAGATTTAAACTCGTATAAAATAATTCATATTTCATATATGAGCTATTTATAACTCTATTAGAAGATAGAAAAATCAACTGCAGCACATTAAGAAATTCATTAGTTATTATGGTATTTTATATTTAAAAACTAACCACTATATCATGATGAACTGGAATGCTATTATAGCGAGTGACCCAAACACATCCAAACCGGCTGCGCGGTTTTTCGCGCCTAACCGCGACCTCGGCGCTCGTTGCCATCTGGAACTACCGCAAAATCTAATTTAATGACATGAGTAAGTAGAGCTTTTGAAAGTAGTTTTTAAAATGTCGCATGGTTTCAATCGCGCCTTTTTTGTGAAAGCGGCAGACGGCAACGAACGCCAGACATGCAAACTCTGCGCAGCCGGTTCGGATGTTTTTGGCTCTCTAAATATGTTTAATACTTACTGGAGTAAACTACACCACTTTTATAATATTTAAATTCCCTATTTCATAATGTGCACCTTTTCATAGCTTAAGACTTCTTTTTTCACCTCTTTCCTGTTAAATACCTCTATCGCGGTTTTTTTTTTAATTCATTTATTTTAAGTCGCATGAACAACTAGGTCATGAGCGACCATGTAGATATAAAAACAATATATACACTCCTGGAAATGGAAATAAGAACACATTGACACCGGTGTGTCAGACCCATCATACTTGCTCCGGACACGGCGAGAGGGCTGTACAAGCAATGATCACACGTACGGCACAGCGGGCACACCAGGAACCGCAGTGTTGGCCGTCGAATGGCGCTAGATGCGCAGCGTTTGGGCACCACCGCCGTCAGCGTCAGCCAGTTTTCCGTGTCATACGGAGCTCCATCGCAGTCTTTAACGCTGGTAGCATGCCGCGTCAGCGTGGACGTGAACCGCATGTGCAGTTGACGGACTTTGAGCGAGGGCGTATGGTGGACATGCGGGAGGCCGGGTGGACGTACCGCCGAATTGCACAACACATGGGGCGTGAGGTCTCCACAGTACATCGATGTTGTCGCCAGTGGTCGGCGGAAGGTGCACGTGCCCGTCGACCTGGGACCGGACAGCAGCGACGCACGGATGCACGCCAAGACCGTCGGATCCTACGCGGTACCTTATGGGACCGCACTGCCACTTCTTAGCAAATTAGGGACACTGTTGCCTCTGGGGTATCGGCGAGGACCATTCGCAACCGTCTCCATGAAGCTGGGATACGGTCCCGTACACCGTTAGGCCGTCTTCCGCTCACGCCCCAACATCGTGCAGCCCGCCTCCAGTGGTGTCGCGACAGGCGTGAATGGAGGGACGAATGGAGGCGTGTCGTCTTCAGCAATGAGAGTCGCTTCGTCCTTGGTGCCAATGATGGTCGTATGCGTGTTTGGCGCCGTGCAGCTGAGCGCCACAATCAGGACTGCAAACGACGGAGGCACACAGGGCCAAAACCCGGCATCATGGTGTGGGAAGCGATCTCCTACACTGGACGTACACCTCCGGTGATCGTTGAGGGGACACTGAATAGTTCACGGTGCATCCAAACCGTCATCGAACCCATCGTTCTACCATTCCTAGACCGGCAAGGGAACTTGCTGTTCCAACAGGACAATGTACGTCTGCATGTATCCCGTGCCACCCAACGTGCTCTAGAAGGTGTAAGTCAACTACCCTGGCCAGGAAGATTTCCGGGTCTGTCCCCCATTGAGCATGTTTGGGACTGGATGAAACGTCCTCTCACGCGGTCTGCACGTCCAGCACGAACGCTGGTCCAACTGAGGCGCCAGCTGGAAATGGCATGGCAAGCCGTTTCACAGGACTACATCCAGCATCTCTACGATCGTCTCCATGGGAGAATAGCAGCCTGCATTGCTGCGAAAGGTGGATATACACGGTACTAGTGCCGACATTGTGCATGCTCTGTTGCCTGTGTCTATGAGCCTATGGTTCTGTCAGTGTGATCATGTGATGTATCTGACCCCAGGAATGTGTCAATAAAGTTTCCCCTTCCTGGGAAAATGAATTCACGGTGTTCTTATTTCAATTTCCAGGAGTGTATATATATATATATATATATATATATATATATATATATATATATATATATATATATATACAAACAATTTATAAATCAAGGGTATCTTGTCATTGGAAAACTAAATATATATTTTTCAGAGCTTCCGTATGTTGTGAAGAAACTTTCCATTTTTGTCTGTAAAGCTCTAAATATTTGCATTCAAATATATGTTTTGTTGCAAATATTACACTACAATAGTTACACAAAGTGGCTTGACTTCTATTTAGGAGGTGCTCATGTGACAATTTCGGATGACCAATTCGTAACCCGGTAGATTATCTGATCCTTTCTGTTCTTTAGGTAGATTTGATCGTCGCTGGAAAGTGAGTTTCTGACTTCTGAAAGCTCTTTGGGGCAGTTTCTTAATCCCATTTATACCCTGCCTTTAACGGCGGCCGTTCTCCTTTGGAATATACCGAAGGTGTGAACTCGTTATCTTTGAGTTTTAATCATTAGATCACGTGCACATTCACACTCTCATTCATACTTCCAGACTCTGGGGAAGATGGGGAATTATCTTGCTCGGAGAAAAATCCCCACCCGAATCGAACCCGGGACCCCTAGCACGGTAGGCATGTGCTCTACCTACTGAGCTACGGGGCCAGCCACCAACTTCTTGTTTAAGCTGCTGACATGGGTTTTATGATCTGTGTGAGAGACTGGTATCTCCATATGACTGGTGAGTGTTGTAGCTTCCTTGGCTGATTTGTGAGTTTGTTCATTACCAATAATGTCAGTGTGGGATGGTATCCACAAAAAGATAACTTGTTTGTTGCCTTGAATTATATTACAAAGCTGTTTGATTTCTTCAATTATTGATTCTTTGTTTGCATAGCTTAGGATACTTTCAAATACACTTCGTGAATCTGTACAAATCAGAAATTTTAATTTACTGGAATTTTTAATTATTTCTAAAGCCTTCCTGATCGGTTTTTGTTAATCGTACCTTAATTTTCCTTATTGGTGTTGTGTTAAGCCTAGTATACAAATTAATATTTCCTGCTCAGACCCTATGAATCATGCTGGAATGTTTCGCAATCAGAGCAACTGGACAGAAATCAGTAGTTCAAATGTCAGCTATGGTATTACATTTTTGATATTGATTCTTCCATTCCTAGTATTAAATTTACTTTGAAAACAGACTAGAATACATATAATTCAAGAGTAATTATTCCATTTTACTCTACCGCCCCGTAAACTTACACCAAGTTTTTTTCCCCCTCCTTTATTCCGTAAGTGAGAGATTTGTCCGGAAATGCTGGCAGACTTATTTCGAACAGAGGCGCCCGAAGATCAAAGACCTCTGACCTACGTGATGTATGAATATATTTCCATCAGAGGATTGAGATTCAGCTAGCGACGGTTTGTAGCTTGTGCAGGGCCTCTTGAGGGGAATTAACAGCTTCCGGTGCCTCTTTAATGCCATCAGGGGCTATGTGACGCACGCAGTCACGTCAAACTCTCAGTGCTACATGTTGACTAGCTATTATTTATTGGGTACAACTATAACCAATAGCGATATGGAGCAAGATCTGTAAAAACAAAAAGGTAAAGGAGATGAGGGCACTTTCTGAATAAATAATACAATACACATAACTCCTTGTGCTATTTCTCCAGTTTTAATCTTTTGTGCCAAATGTTCGTTAAAATCTAAACTATTCTTTCTTTTTTAAAAAAAAAAATATATTTAAAATTAGTAAATGTTTTACAGTGGTAATCTTCTTGTCTCACTCAGCTTCTCATTATTTTTCCCTCCCCGATAGAAAATTCAGCATTCACGTGGCAACCCCGAACAAAAACCATTGGGCCAGGAAGGTCAGTTATTGGAATCGAACCACGACCAAAGTAAGACACAAAGACTATTTTAAAGAGGAAATTTAGAAGTAACTAAGCAAAGTTTTACATCATTATTAAGGGCAGGAGGGATGTGCGCTCGTAGCAATACAAGTTACCTGGACACAGAGTATGAATGACAGATGTACAACACGGCCATCTAATGTGCAAACGTCGAAACAAACGTAGCGTAGTATTCTGCGAACTAGTGAAGCTTGCCTTCCAAGTGTATGCAGACGCAAGGTCAAGGTGTAGTATAATGGGACTGTTTTATTTCCTCTCGTAGTGAAGCTGTTGTTATGGTTAGGTTGTACCTACCTGCAGTTGTTAACATGCGCGACCGCTAACAGTACAGTCCATGTGCAATATGGTTTTTGGCATCTGGGCGGCCAATTTTATACGGCGTTAGTATCAATTATTCTTCAAAAATCTAAAATTAGCAGACAAAAAGTGTATTACATTTTTATTATACGTACAAATTTTTAAACATTGATCATTGCCAGCTGCGAGGGTTTTACTAAGTGACATTTTAAAAAAGACCAGTATTTCCATGTAAGTTAACTTTATAGATGACTCTACATAACTGCAAAGATGCAAGATAGATTGTATAAACTCGTTTTTTGTTTTATAAGTTGACACAAGAATGATGCAACATTTTTGTCAACATTTAAGGTAAACTTCGTGCACATGTTTTAATTTGAAAGCTCCCTTTGGAGTTGAGGGTTTTCCTTTTAATCCTAAGCATAAAAATCGATAATTAAATCTCTTCTTGTTTTCATGGCCAAGTTAGCCATTCCTACTCTTTTGGAAGCCCGTCTTAAAAATAATTACTTATTATTTAAGTTTTTCACAAATATCTAGTAAACGACGATAACTGCTCGAGTTTAACGGAGAATGCCTTTCTAAGATCATCTATGTTGTGTGCATGGTTGCACACACTCCTGAAGTTTTTACATGCATTTTTAATCTTCCAATGTCCATACTGTTGGGAGTTTCAAAACGCACTGTACATGATAGCAGTTGCTCATATGGCGCAATACAGGCCTGGGAGGTAGCTATCACCCCGCCTGGCAACGTTGCTCGACTTGAAAAACGTGTAGTTTCGGCAAAAAGAACCGTTAAAGGAAGCCAGATAATAAAACAACATTCTGATCGACAGGAAGCTTCTGCAGGAAGGCATTGTCCGAAGAGAGACGTGTCTTCACGGTGAGGAACCCGAGGTTCAGTGTACGCCAATGGCACGTGCAAACACCCCGAACTATTTATACCTACCACCACTTACAGCTCAATACACACATGACATTACAAAAGAAATCTAATTAGAAATCACCATACTTTCTTTTTACTTTTATTAATTGAATCACCATGCCCCCATTACATACAGTAACATTACATGGATTTTGCATATTTTCTACAATTTTATACATAATTTCTCATTTTCTGTAGTCGTCTTTGCACATTATTTATTTTTATATACTCCTATATTATCTTATCAGTTATATAATACAGCATTTAAATATATACAAATTTACTCTTACAGTTGATCTAAGTCTCTACTGTTTATAAAGTGTGCAAACGTCTTCAGTGTTTTTTAATTATTTCTTCATAGCTGATAGGCCAATTTGGTCCACTTCTAGTTGCGCTCTAAAGTTTTTACGCTGTCAATCCAGTACTGGCCATTCCTACAAAAGATGGTGGACTGTTTGTTCGGTACCACTGCATGGACTTCTGGAGATTCCGAAATCTTGAATCTACAGTAGTATATTCTTACTGGCCTGTGTCCTGTTACCATTGTTGTGAAGTTTTCTGTCATTGGAATCTTGATCCTTAGCTTGCCTTTGACTGAAAGAAACTCTTGGTTAATGCTCTTTTTGTTGAGTTTGTCCACATTTGTTGACGCCTTTCCATGCTCTTCTTCCTCTCAGGTTCTATTATAAAGCTTTTTGCTATATTTTGACTTTGTGGGTTCGCAGAATTAAAAGTCTTGTTTGCAGAAACTTAAAATACCCTTTATTGCAGTAAACATTAACTTTATACACCCCTTGCAGCAGTAAAAATGACGTGACATACACCACAGCAGTCTTCAAGGTCGTCTCGTTCCCAGCTGAACGTAATCAAACGAAATAAGTCACTGCGGCACACTTCAAATGTCCACTGTCGCAATAACCATCACACAACTACACCACTAACAATTCAATTAACAACTGACCCCGCTCTAACACTTTGCGGGATTTTTATATCTCCGGTCATTGTTCTAGAATGCAGTCGATCGTTCGATAACAATCGCAACGCAGCGAGAGAAAGACGGAATTCTCTCTTTCTCTCTCGGCAAGCGTTTAGCGCTGCGCGCCCCTATCTGTCTCTGCCAACACATAGATCCAGCTTTGCGGCGGCTCCAACCAACAATGCGATCGGCGACAATATACTTTTGTATTTTATTATATTATATTGCCATATCGTTTTCTTTTGTTGCTTCCTTGGCTAGTTTATCCGCTATTTCGTTTCCTTATATTACCACGCGTGCTTTTATCCATTGGAAATGGATATGTGTTGGTACATTCAATTCGGTTTTTATCTGTCTATTAGTGACATTTGACCGCTGCCTGCGTCTGATGGTTTGAGTGTTGACACTTAAAGCCAACAGCTTAAGAATTCCTATACCTGAGCTTAGTGTCTAAGGTCCAATCCTAGGCCACTAGTGTGGTTTATATCACCAGAAATCACTATTTCTTTAACAAGTAACATGATAAAGTGAACAAAGAATTTAAGAAATTGAGTGTATACCGTTCTGACATCGAGGCATCTTCACAGAAATTGCCCAGTTGAAAATTATGGAATAAATTTGTTCAGTTCAAGTATACATAGGAGCTTCCATATCCTGCAAAATATCTCCATGAAAATAATGCAGATTGATGTTAACGATTAAGCTATATTCTTCCAAATATAGAAAGAGCCAGTGGTGAAAGCTGTTAATAAGGTTCATGAAGACAGGACAGTTTCACACCCAATTAACCTTAATACGATTTTTGCAATTAAAATGTGTCAAGGAGAAAGTTTATACGCGGATCATAATGACTCCCGACACAATTACCTTTAAACCGGTTTCTGTGTAATATAACCCTTCATACCGGCAGAGACCTAGAAATGTACTATTTTAAGATGAAAAGAGAACGTTTTGTACTATTCATTCGTCAAAAGATATATCGGACTTCAAAGGCATGATGTCGCGAATTTTTCCAAATACAGCATGTTATAGCATGAATAAATGGAAACATAATCCAGATTTAATGTTTAGTTTATTTTTCCGAAGCATACATTCAATGTTTAAGTAGGTACAATGTTTATTTTAATTTCCTAAATAGACGAAAAATAATGCACAATTCTATTATATTGCTGCTACCACATAACAAATCGTTAGTTGCAAATCGCTGTGATTGTTTTTATGTACGAATTAAACAGCCAGATTATCTCCCGAGGTCGAACTACCCTTTGTATGGAAAAATGTTCATTATTTTTTATTTTCTTAACAGCTTACAGGAGTAATAAAATCAATTGCGATATGTTTCTTACTTATTTGAATTTTTCAATAAAAATAAACGAAATAGCTACGAAAAATAGCGTGAACTTATTTGTTCCCATCTAATTGATATTGGAGAATTGCTTGTGGGGAAAAATGGCTTCATTACACATTTCATAGTAGATAAAAGGGGTTACAGAATTCTGGGGTGATCTTAAATCTTTAAAACATGAGGCAGGGAATGTTGGTTTTGAAGTTTCACTCCTTTGATGACATTGCGAGAAATAAAATACTAACTTAGCACATAAATAATGTCAAGTATTGGAAAATTTAAAACCGCGAACAAGGAGTACCTCGGAAATGATTGATGGAACACAAATTCTGTTGTCTTAAATCGAGATTTTTAAACAAGATCTATGTATTGTGACTTTGTGGGTTCGTGAAATAAAAAGTCTAATTACACAAACTCAACAATGTTCTTTATTTCCACCGACTTACAGTTTAACACTTGCCAATTACACAGAATTACGTAATGCACACAATTACAGTTCACCAGTTCGTCCGTTAAGGTTCCACTGTACGCTCACAATTACGTAAATTCTTCCGTTGCACGCACGCAGTCTTCTTGTCCGTCCGCTAGCTCGTCAAGCACTAACTCCTCTTGCAGGACGTGTTGCTTATATAGGGTCCGCTTGCTGATCTGGAAGGTTCTCGATTAGATGAAATATCCCGTAAGTTCGAGAACACAGGTGGAACAGGAAGAGACGGCGCAGTGATGTTTTTTGTCCCAGCCATCCCTCCGTAATGCTATAAGACAAACGAGGGGGCGGGGCGAACACCGACCCGTCTGCTGCTTGCCCAGTCTACAGGGTGTTCCGACGCTCGGGTGACAGTATTTTGTATACTAAGTGTCGCTTATGGCTCATCAGTTATCCAAAATTAGACAATGCTTATTCAGAATGAACAAATCTTCACAGTCTAATATTTTAAGAATGCAACTATTATAAATATGTAGCATTTTATTTAAAATCGCAAGATATTTTTGAAGAAAGAAAATATTACTAAGTAATAATGGTAATTAGCATATAAAGAATAGTACTGGATGGGGGTGTGGGGGCATTTCCGTGAAAATCCTCATGTCGCCTTTTTTTTTTTTTAAATTTACGTCCTGCAACGTCAAGTCATATCGGACGCTGAATCAAATGGGTGAAATGATTCAAATGAACCCAGGGTCCATACAGTTTAGAGTTACCTGACATTCGTCTTTGAGGATAAGGGAAACCCTTACCCAGGTAACTCACCCTGACTGAGATTCGAACGCGGGACCTCTTGAACATGAGGCACACAGCTACCGTCTGCGATACCGAGGCGGGCGATGCCGCCTGTTTAGAAGCTGTTGAATTTATTGATATATATATTCGACATATGATTTTGTATTTACGATGGCCACCCTCTCTGATCTTTTTCTGAATAATTATTCCTGGAATCTCAAAGCGCATACTTGGGTGGGATCTTGATATGAAAACTTTAGTGGAATACAAGAATGCCTCTGCTTACTATGGGTAATCGGAGACAGGAGTCAAAAATGTAAATTTCCAGAATCCTTCAGCCAAAATACGATGTTTTATCCACAATGAATTATTATTACTTGTCAGTTATTATCATTATTATTTGTAACTTAGTATAAACATGAAATGGTAAGAGTTCAAGCTACACGATTGGCAGGAATGGGTTCCTATAGGACAGTTTCGGCAATGACGAAGGCATCCTCTTATAAGAAAGTCCTCATGATACGAGTCACGTTACGATACAACGGGAACCGAACCAAATATATTACTTAATTGCGTGGTCCGTTTGTCGTTGTTCGTACATTTCTAGGGTTCACATCAGCACTGCTACCAGCGAAGTCGGAAAGTGTAAACGAGAAATAAATAAATTTGAGTTGGCAGGCTGCCTGTACACAATCTTTCACGCATGTTTAATGTGCGACTTCATTTAACTAATTGCGGTTTCAGGTTACTACCTTCCCTTAGATGTTTTGGTCTCATCAATAACAAGGCGATTCGAAAGCAGTACTTCGTATTGAGAAAGACCCTCCTGTTCAACTGTTTATTTTAAGGGTACTCGATACTATCGTAATATTACAAAATATTAAACTAAAACTTTGATTACAGATTTGATATGACTTTCAACACTGCAATGATAAAAATTGAACTCTTTTTTTTTCATTTGTCCAAACTATGGACTTTTTTTTTCTCAAATATAGTTACAATGAAAAGTTACATTTACTGTAAAACAAATCTACTTCCATAACAAGAAAGGCATTTGACCTTACTAATTTTCTAAAACTAAAGCACACATTCACTTATAAAAATCCAAAATTATGCAGACATAAAAAAAGACTGTTTATATCTCTTTCATTTCTAAAAAATGTGCACTAAAATGTTAAAGAAACTCAAGAAAAAACTATATCTGGATAAGGTTTCTTTCGGGGTTTCCCTTATCCTGATAGACGAACATTAGGTAACTAAGCTCCATGGACCTCGGACTCATTTGAGCATCACTTCACCAATTTCATTCATCCTCCGATATAACTTAAAGTTGGAAGACGTAAATTAAAAAAAATATCCCAGTGTTTTCAAACAAATTTTTCGAGAAAAAAAGGGGGGTGTTACGCGATAAAATACGGTATATAGAAAAATTTGCTCAGCTTCTATGTGACACATATAGATAGTTTTTACCGCCAATAGAGCCGCATAAAAAAGCTCCAGAATGAGTGTGGATTAGGCAGTTACAGGAACAACGCCAAGTGCCTCACGCTATCGAAGTTTGCAGGTAGATGGCACAGCGTGCTACCTACTGTAACTGTTTGTAAACATACCGACGTACTCCATGGTAGCTTGCTACTATTAAACATTTATTTGGCTTATGAAATCGCGATAAAGAAGCCATATATCGTTCGGTTAGGCAACTAAAACATCTACCCAGCATCAGAATGACTACTGCCCAAAGTTCACACTCCATCAAAACTCTATAGCAGCAAAACATGGTATAGGAAGATAACTACAAAACTAAGTGCATCTGTCTCGCAAACACCAAGTAATCTCGCAACATGGTAAATCGAGAAAGAGGCTTAAAACTTCGTGCGATATTTCTACAACAGTAGAAACAGCAAAACAGTAACTGATTCTACAAGTTTGAGAGCCTTTTCAGTGAAAAATTTAAAACCTGTATTAAAATTTTTTATATGGAAAATGCACTTAAGGCAATATGTAAAGCTGTCAACAACTTCCGCTTTAAAGCCATATGTAATACCTAAGTGCTCCAAGCAACATTTCAGAATTACAGAATAAAGCAGGGAAACGCCCAAATGCACAATGTAAATAATCTTTAACAATCTGGAGGTTAATAGGCAACAGGGGGTAACACGGGGTAATGGCGATATGCGGACAGCGCGTTTTCAACACACCGTTCTTTATCAAACCAGATCTCCACGTGACCTGGAGACAGCTGATTCTTGCTTGCACTATCGATTAGTGTTGAGAGTGTGACTCGCTGGCTCGCTCGGCAAGGGGCGCCGCCCTCCCTATTGTTGTCACTCGATACCGTTCTGTATCAGACCAAGTGAAGCATGCTCTTTCTAGCCCACTGGCCATAGCCTTCTCAAGACGGATGAAACGCATTCTTGCAGACACCAGGGGTGTCAAAGTAGTGCATGGAAACGCCCTTTGGACAGTTTCGCTCTCGACGAACTAACCCTAATTCGTAATGTCAAGTCTTACAAAAGTCAATGCAAACGGAGATGGGAAAAACAATAGCACATCACATATAGGGCAAACATGAGTCTCTTTTTTTTTTTCTCCATCCCGCAGTTCATGTATTTAACTATTATTTTTACTAGACTGCTACAGGAAGTTGTACATTGCAACCAAATATTGGAATATTCACAACGGATGCAATACTATTATATAAAAAAGCTTTTCTACGGCTATATAGTTTAACTTTATAGTTTAAGTTCCATTCGTAATTATGAGGAATTAGTGAGAAAACTTGAAGAAGCTAATACAAAACCTTGAAGCCCAAAGCAGATCAATAATGCTGCTTTTGCCGTTGTGATTCATGCAACTCCGGATGAATAATAGCACATTCTAAGAAAACGTCTATGTCTATCCATATAAACTAATACCAAGTTCTAAGTTTGTACTCAGAAAAATTGACAAGCGGGAATGATATGCTTTAGGTGTATTTTTGCTTGCAAGAACTCAAATTAATGACTGGTTAAACATTTTTGGACGATGAATGGGAATTAACACGCGTAAGTGCAGCGTTTGGTCAGAAAATTATATTCAGACTTTAATTCAACAAGTTCTTCATAATTTTGAAGTGTTGGCTTCATTTCACGATTCAGCTTTGGCGCATATTTCTTCTAAGAATATAGTAGTGCAGTAAAACAGTTATAGTCACGCTGTTCGCACGGTTACCATGGATTTATCTTTGGTAATAGATACCTCTCAGATAACGCACTGATTACTCCACGTGGAGTAAACATATATCTGTCATTTGTGATTCCTGCGAATTGCATTGACTGAAGTGATGCGTTCATTGGTGCTTAGCACACGAACAAGGTGCGTGTCAGTAACCTTCTCACTCTGACAAGAATAATCAGTGCATTATCTGAGAGGTTTCTCTTAACAAAGATAAATCCACGGTAACCCTTCCAGCAGTACGATTTTACCATGAACAGGGCGCTAATGCATATTATAGAAATTCGTCATGAGGAAACACTACATGGAACACAATTTTATGAGGCTCGGCCACTCAACTACACCCTTGCAAAACTATTAATTAATAAGATCTTTGGCGATCGTGTATCTATAGGCACTTTTTATATCCTTCGTGATCTCCAAATCTAAAATCGAACGACTTTTGGTTGTGAGGTTTGTAACGGGATTTTATTTTCGATCTTCTTCTTCCAATAAGAATCACGCCAACTTCTTTGTAATATCCAAGTCAAGTTTTAATCTAATAAGAGTCATGAGATCTTTCTAAGGTGTGGACGCGGATTTTTGGTGAAAATAAAATTTAGATGAGTCCAATTTTGTTATATATTATTTAATTATATAATATAAACTACGATTCACTCTTTTATATTATAAATATTGAATAACACTTTTCGAATCTTATTAATTTTTCTTTACAATTATAATGATCGTAACATCTTAAGTCAACTTCCTCGTTCTCCAGCAAGACACAAGATTCTAACACTTTTTTTTAGATTATTGATTTTCTTGTCCCCATAGTGATTCCCACTTTATTTTGTGATTGGCCGATTCACTGACACGTCATCACACCACGTGATACCACTACTACTTCGGCCAATCACACAACTACATACATTTTTATATATTTATTATTCCTTCGAACATTACTAAAAAAATACTGTTACAAATGCCCTTCTTCGAAATATATGGAAAATAACCAAATAAAGGAATTAACAATCTGTTTCCATATATTTCGAAGAACAGCCCCAATTAACAATTTCGTTTACACCAATATTACACAACATCAATACAACATACATAAAATATAATAATATACATACATTGGATGAAATATAATAAATGAACATTTAACAACAATAAATTAACATTAATTAAAATACAACAATATATTGATGTTTAACAATGTTTTATTTTTATTATTATTTAACACACACATAGTATATATTCAATATTGTTTCAATTACTGTCAAGGCTTTTATGTGTATAGGGATCAGTATCATTCACTTTAAATGGGTGTGTGTATTTGTTACACAGTCCAGGTTTTGAACTAAAGGCTTTTCTATTCTTTAATATACACAATTTCAACTGTTCTTTTCTCGCTTGGTCTAAATTGTATGTGTTTTCTAACTTTACTTGTAATATTCTCTGGAATTCTATTTCTTCCTCCACTTGGCTTCCGCCGTTCTTATCTTGTATTGTATATAATTGGCAACAATGCTTTTCAAGGTCAGTTACATTATTTTACAATCCATCAATAATTAAATTCTTCCCACAATTTTCATTTTCATCGTATTCAATATTACCATTTTCTTGCAAAAGTATATCTTCCACAAAAAAAACTTTCATTATTTATATTATCCCTGTTCTCTTCTTTTCTTCCATCTTCTTCCAATAATTTTATTACTAATAAATCATTTTCTGTCTTAACCTTCATTTCATGCATTTCGAAATTCAATACACTTTGCCATTCATATAATAAATCATTACCCAAAATTACATCTCTTGCCAAATGTGGAATTACCAACGCAATGAAATTGAAATTCCATTCACCTATTCGCCCTTAATTAATACTTTCATTGTTGGTTAGGTTGGTGCTATCGTTTATATTCGCATCATTCTCTGTGCTTTGTGTATTTTCGACTATTTCATTTTGATTACTTCTTTCAAATCTCACACTCCTAAAATCTCTTTGATTTGCACTAAATAAACTAGTACCTCTACCCCTATTAAAGTTACTTATTCGCTGATTATTTCCTCGATAAAATCTTACATGGTTTATGTGATCATTTCTTCCAATTCTCGTCGACTGATTGTTATGATAATTCCTTTGCACATTATTTTGAACTCCCTTTCCTGTTCCGGGAATTACAGATTCATAAGTTCGTCTAGGATCATAACCTCTTCCTTCAAATCTTTGATTTCTCACGGGTGCCCCGCCCCAATTTAAACTCGTCCTATTATTCCTATTATTTGTAGGTTGTGATTCCTGTCGATTTCTTCCTCGCTCAATATGGACGTTATTATAGTTACCATCACAGGATGTAGTATCATTAATGAGGTTATGTGCTTCAAATTCGGATAATAATTCAATCATATCAGAGAAATCGATAGGCTTAGCCACAATTAAATGATTTCTGATATGTGGTGGATAATGACGTATTAGCATGTTGACAATTTCTGTCTCAGAAATTTCGGGATTGATCAACTTACTTTTGTTTGCTAATTTTAAGAAATATTCAGTCATAGAAATCCCTTTTTTAAACTCAAACCTACCCGTTGCTAACTCAACTTTTATTCTTCTTTGTCTCTCAGGTCCCCAAAATCTATTTATAAACAGATTTCTGAAAGTACTGTATGTTTCATGTGAAGCCAAAGTTAACCTTAACCACTCAAGAGCATTTTTCTTCAAACAGCGTTTTACTATTACCATCCGAAATTCATTGGGAATTCTGTTAATACGGAAATATTCTTCCAATTCCCTAAGAAATACTTTTGGATTATCACCTGATTCCTCATCAAAACTTGGTGGACTAATATCATTTAGTGAATAATGTACACATTCATTTTGACCTAGACTGTGGAGTTGTGTGTGTGAGGACATGTTTTGTGTGTTTCTGTGATAGTTAATATCATTATCTGGACTCACAAAATCACTACATTCACTTACTACATCACTAGACTTCTGATGATTGCTTAATTCACCTGGTAAGTCACAATCGTTTATATTTGTAATTCTAGACATTTCTTTCCCGTTATTTACTTTTCTAGCCTGTAATGCAATTACAACTTGTGTCAGTTTTCCTAAGTTATCCTTTTCTTTTTCAAAATGTTCTTTTACCTCTTTAATTTGCAAAATTACTTCTTCTTTTGCTTTACTTATCTCATCAATTTGTAACTTTATTTCCTCTTGGTGTATCTTACTTTCATCATGTTGTAATTGCATTTCAGAACAAATTACATGGATTCTTTGTTCTACTTTATCTCCTAATTCTTCTCTTTGTTTTTGTGTTATTTCTGCCTGTTGTATCCTAAATGTTTCTAACTCTTTGTTTAATTCCATTCTTATTTCTTGTTTCACAATGTCCTGACCTAACCTAGTTTCCTGAATTATCTCTCTCAACTCATTGACTTCCTTTCTATTCTCATCCTTATTAATCTCTATGATCTGCATGAGCCTTTCCATATTATCCCTACACTCTTTTCTCCCTTCTCTAATCTCCTGTGAAATTTCAGATTTTAATTCCTGTTTTAGCTTCTGTAATAAATTAATTTCTAAGTTACTCACATTTTGTGCTAGTTCCTGTCTTACTCCTACATCTAAATCATTCATTTTCTTAGTTAAATCATTTACATTTTGTTCTATTTTAGAATCTAAATTACTCATTTCTGATTTTACATCTTTCATTCTAGAATCTAAATTACTCATTTCTGATTTTAAATCATTTGCATTTTGTTCTATTTTAGAATCTAAATTACTCATTTCTGATTTTAAATCATTTGCATTTTGTTCTATTTTAGAATCTAAATTACTCATTTCTGATTTTAAATCATTTGCATTTTGTTCTATTTTAGAATCTAAATTACTTAACATTCTTGTTATTCTTTCCAACATTGACTCATTATCTATGCTTAATCTTGCATCCTCCCTATTCATTCCTACACTATCAGTAACTTCTCCTTCCACTATTATTTCTTTTCTACTCGCCATCTTTTTAACTATTTTCTGATTTCTTAACAACATAAATCTACTACTACTATTATTATTATTATTTTTTTTTTTTTAAATTTCACTCACTTAAACCAGTTCTCGTTTTCTTCTTTCTTCTCTCTTCTTTCTTCTTTCCTTTTAAATTCCCACGGAGCTGCACGATGCACGATCTCCTCTTCTTTATCCTATTCGAGCCCCACACGTTGCTGCGCCATTTGTAACGGGATTGTTTTCGTTCTCCATTATGGCGGTCGGTATAATACTTTCTTTCACTCCAGAATCATGATTTTCCATCGCTCTTTCTATGCTAGTCACCATGTTTCTCCCATAAGACAGCACTAACGGCGCAGTTACTCGAATATAGTTAATTTAATCAATTTTTTTTTCTATCAAAAGTAATACTGGCTAGCGCCCAATGATAGATTCACAGATTAAGACAAAATGATATATAATTTTCTTGGAGATTTTATAATCATCGTAAGAGCTCATTTATCGTTCTCCAGCAAGACACAAGATTCTAACACTTTTTTTTAGATTATTGATTTTCTTGTCCCCATAGTGATTCCCACTTTATTTTGTGATTGGCCGATTCACTGACACGTCATCACACCACGTGATACCACTACTACTTCGGCCAATCACACAACTACATACATTTTTATATATTTATTATTCCTTCGAACATTACTAAAAAAATACTGTTACAGGTTACTCTAAAGAATCAGTTTTCCTGACACATCCAACCACCTCACAGCAACAGAAATCTACCATCTCATAATAAATGAGCAATTTTCGAAGACAATATCTGCAGTAAAATGTTGAGCGTGGCGTCGCAGAAAAAAATAATTTGCCTTAAGTCATAGTGGAAGTAGAATGAAATGGATAAAATGGTGCTCAAATGAGCCTAGGGTCCATAGAGTTTAAGAGTTATTCAACATTCCTCCTTTCAGGATAAAGGAAAACCCCGGGAATAAACCTCACCCTGACCGAGATTCGAACTCGGGACCTCCTGAAGCAGGCACGCTACAGCGTTGAACAAGACAACGACGTACTTCTTTCCAATGCTTTTTAAACCATTTTGCTTGCCCAACATGTGATTTTCCTTTTGTTACATTAAATATTATAACATTAAAACTTTATTATAATACTTTAAACTTTGAAAAGACTTCTTTATATATATATATATATATATATATATATATATATATATATATATATATATATATATATATAATTTTTTATTGATCGATCAGCAGTACAGTGCTTTACAGATCAGAGTGAAAAGTAGGTAACAGTACAATATGAACAATAACACTCAGGGGTAGGCTAGCAGGCCACCCCCTAACTACATTAAGTTAGAACTCCAATACTACTCTCTGAGAAATTATGTCAATATTGAAGATGTAAGACAGACATCAAGCACTAGAATCACTCGATTCAGAGGTATCGCTTAGAAGCAGGTCCTGTGGTAGTCTCCTCTTCAAGCGTGAGGGCTGGCGCGTGCGGACGCCGATGTTATAATGCACAGCTCCTGGAACTTCTTGCAGTGTGGAAAAGAAACGACGAACGATCCTGCGAATGTAGTCGTGAAGAGGTAACAGTCCTAGTTCGTGATGGAGCTGCTGATTACGGATGAACCATGGAGCGTTGTGAAAAGACTTCTGAAGTACATTATATATTACCATTTCATAAGAATTCTACGAAATGTCCACACAAAACCTAACTATTATACTTATTTCTTGAACTCCACTGAGTAATAAGGTAGTGTCTTTGTAAACTAATCGAAATGAGTTTAAATAAGGACTTAGGTGAAAAAAAAAAAAAAAAACCTACAATCCTCAGCCAAGTCCATTGTCCACAGAGTTCAGAGTTATCCAATATTCCTCTTTTGTGGAAACGAACCTAAAATTTCTATTCTAAACCACTAAGAGCTATTATGGGAAAAATTAAATGGAGAGTTTACTATTGTATACGAACACTTTCAGAATTAAAAGCACAATGTGGCATTTAGTTACAAAAATTAATTTTTTTAAACTGCATCTTTAAAGGTACGTCCTCTTCAAGTATTCAATTTTGCTCTGGTATTAAACTATATGTATGCCAGGGAAGTTGAAAAACTTGGATTTGAACTGCGGAGCTTCCGCTATCGACTTCATGCTTTTAACCAGTTCAGCTATTACAAAACAACACCAGCACATCTGTATTATTTTCATTAAATTTCGTCTGCATTCTGGTCTCTCTTGTGTTCACTGGTTTTCTGAAAGTAGTGCGAACACTGATCCTCGGGCAAGGTCGAGTATTCCCTCCCGGAAATGCCCGACCTTTCTCCACATGGTACGACAGGTAATCGATTGTATGAAACAACAATCGACATAAGTGGCAAATCCTGCCATATGGAAAAGCTCTGACAAATGGAAGGGGGGAGGGGATCTTCCTTGAGTGAGGACTGTCACGCTCTCGAACACGGGGAGGGTTCCAGTAAATGGTACACTATATTCACAGAATATTCATTCCTTTAGTGTTCCTTTTCCACATGTTACCACAGCGTTGCCAGTTTAAAGTCTGTTTAGCCAACGTGTGTGCAGTTCCCAGTCAAAGAGACCTCAAAGGACGGGACCTCCCCGCCCACTAATGACCGTCATAAATCTATCTCCACACTTCAGAAATGGAACACTGACGTTGGGGACCAATAGCAGCCCCCATTTGTTGAAAATGACAGTTGCATGTCTACTCCGCGTGGAGTCTCAGTTGCCAAATTTCCAACTTCCAGTTGTTCTGTTTCATTAGGTGCAAGACGGTGATGTTAAAATGTTGCAACATTGTAGAAAGGACCGTCAGGAGGAGGGTCCATGTTGTAAAACGATTATGAGGGTTTGTCAAAGAAAGCGGCCGCCGTGCACTTGCGTTGAGTAGACAGACTTTACCTTAATGAGAACCCACGACCACATTCTGTTATTTGGAGCGTAATTCATTACATTTTTAATGCAGCGTCCAGCAATGAGTCCCAATTTAATTTGTTTTAGTTTCGGTTGTAGATATAATAAAGATTTACTATGTATTTTCAAGTTACCTGCATATGTACTCAAATCCTCACAAATCAATCCTCACATATCCTCATGTTTATTTAAAGTTTCTTTTAAAAAATGCATTCATTCTATGGATGGTAACTCTACATTTAACACAACACAATCACGCTAACAGTATACTATTCAATACAATGCAATAAAACTGACGTAGCCTCCCTTTTCCCCCTTCCTTTTCTGTATTTATTTTGTATTATTTGGATGGATCTGTCGTTGTGATTGAACTGCAGATATTTTTAAAGATATTAATTACTTAGAGATAGATACATGTCTGTTGATTCAATATGCATTCTTTTCACAGTGCATTAAGAACAATATTTCCTTGTAAATGGCCAATCACAATCAGGGCTACAGTATTCTCTACTGCAAGACCCACAAGTTATAAGCAAGCATAGGAATTTCCAAGCATTAAAGCCAGGATGAAAGGAAATTAAATTAAATTGTTATGGACAGAAAACATACCACCCATCACTGTTCTGTCTATTGATTCGTGGAAACTAATGGCAATTAGTGACTCTTACTTTGTTGTGCACTGTAATAACAGTGTTTGAGTGTAGTTAACTGGAAGCCAAATGCTTAAGAATTCCTTAGCCTAGTTAGAAACTTACAGGACAATACAAAAAAGGGCACATTTGAATTAAAAGTCAGAAGATCGCTTCAATCTGTCTAAATATGGATTAGAGAAATAACAGTTTTTACTCTACTAAGTAGCAGGCTAGAAGATTCCGCAGTAACGTGAGGGTACCGGTTTCAAATTTCTTCGGGTCGGTCATTAAAAACATTGTGTTTTATACGGTTTCCCGGGTCGGTGGTCGAATCCTGAGTGTTCCCATTCCACCATGAATTTCCTTTCATCTGTTTCAGCTCATCTGATCCAGGGTTGTAGGGCTGCAGCTGGAATCCCTACCTAGAGGTTGGCGGAACTACTGGTATCCTCTTTATTATCTGTTCCCGGGTGACAAGGTAGGATGTCAGGATCTGTCATGAAGGACCTCGTCCTCGCAGAAGCACATCAGAAGCACCGTATCTGATCGCAAATGGCCTACTAAGGTCTACATGCCCCACACCTCGAACGTTGTGGTCTAGAAATAACCCAAGATCGCGGGTTCAAAGTCGTCAGAGGGCAATGGATTTTTTTTTTTTTTTTTTTTTGTCGTAAACATCCTTAGCATAGCTTTCTCTGGAAGGAAAGTGAAGTCGGTGGTCCCGTGTCGTAGATTTACTGCAGGTAATAGAACCTCACGCCTGGAAATGAGCCCTATGAGCAAAATTACGAGTTCTTTTTCACGCCAAATATAGAATGAGACACTGGGAATCACGGCATTTAGAGAACGTTCATTAATAATAATAATGGAGAGGTAGAGTCAGGTTTATTATTATTAATATTATTAATAATAATTAGTATTATTATCATCATCATCCACGTCTACATCTTAAAAGCTTTAATTGGTTTGGTTCACACCAACAGAGGAAACTAAAATATCCCTCCCTTAGTTTTTCTCTTCTTGTAAGCTTTAACACTGAAATCTTTAATTCAAGAAGATTTAGTACTTAAAGTTACACAATCCTTAAAGTTATCCTAAATTAGTCTCCAATAGTTATACTGTGTTTTAGAACAGCTTTATGTTGATGCAAATTCTTCGGCTGTTTTTCATACTTGTTTTCCTCAAACTACAAAAATTTCGCACGCTTTTCGGTAGAGAGTGCTCTATTTTTCCTATCATGACTGTACAATGTATAGCGGAGCGGCTGGAGATGTTCCAAGGGCAGATTCTAACGATGGTGATGATAGTGGTGAAGGTCGCTCAGCGCGTATACGCTTCCTGTCCCAACGTCAAATGAAAATCTTCCACCGTTCGCGACACCAGCGGAAACGGAAACTGCAGGTACTAACACTCACAAAAATCAGAGCTTCACCAGATCATAATTCTACTCTCACTTGTTTCGACGCCATGCTTCTGTTACTTCGCTGATAAATCGTGTGATTTCGTGCAGCTGCAAACTTCATTATAAATTAACAAGCTGCACGCCATTTTACATAATATTTTATCAGTAAGCTCGTCATTAAAGCCCAAATTTTAATTAGCCATTACAAAACGCATAAATAAAAAAGTACGACGGCAGATACACGCTTAGCTCTATCCAAAATGAAAACGCAAATCTCATTATTTTCGTATTATTTCATATTTCCATTAATTCTGTCACTATGTTAAACACGTAGAATTTTGGCAAAATAGGAAACACTCTGAAATTGCTCAAAATTGCTGTTTTTATGTCTAAAAAAGGCAATAAGAAATTGCATTGTTCTTTAGGAAAAAAAACTTATGTTGACTGGCTCAATAGTTTGCTAGAGCTTGCTAGCTTCCAAATCCAGAGGTCCCGGGTGATGTTACCGGCTGAAGCACAAGGATTTTTGCCGTCATCTCTGAAGTCTGGAGGTACAGAGGTATGTGTGTGTGTGTGTGTGTGTGTGTGTGTGTGTGTGTGTGTGTGTGTGTGTGTGTGTGTGTGTGTGTGTGTGTGTGTGTGAAATTATGCTTATAAACAAAACCTAACAAACTCAAAATATACACAAGAGTAAACGAGAACAATGGCTCCGATAAGATCTTAGACATTAAAGGTATCATATAAATTAAAAAACAAATACTACTATAATTCGCAGGACCCCCGTTCGTTACTGAGCTTCCTTTTGGGCAGAAGGTTTCACATAATTTATAGGATAATGGAAAGTAGTGACACATGGGTAGGGGAGCACAGCAGCAAATATATCACAGGAAATGTATATATCTACAGTTCCGATATTTTATTGCATAAGCTCTTATGCCCCTCCCCGATATGAGTCCGCCCTGCCCCTCTTCATGTGTTTCCTATCGACAAAATAAATTTACAACGCAAGTAATGCGAGAACAAAAACTGAAACAGTTTCCCAACAAAAGAATTAAATATTTCTGAAATTACAAAAAAGAGTATGATCTACAATTTTTAGTAAATTTTAAAATGTTCCATTTCCAAAAGAGTCCAAATCACACCAGTGATTCCCAATGTATTCCAGTTTGTGCGAAATTTTGGAAGTTTTACAATTTGCATGCCTATATGAAAACGTCGCAAATTCAATTCTTTTTCTTCCCCCATCTATATATTCATAAATTCCAAAATAAAACAAAACAAAGGAAGTAGGGAGACCATTAAAATTAAGAGCTACTAGCTCAAACAAATTTTGCATTTTAACATATTTTCGTTTATTTACATAAATACTGCAGTTATATTTAGCTGAAAAATTATGACATGAAGTGCAGTCATGTAACTAGGAGTTTTTCTTTTCACATACAGAAAAGAGTCAGGTATAAACATTGATGGCAAACTACGAAAATTCTAAGTTGTATAAATAATGGTTTAGAATTTGTCCTCGTCTTAACACCACTACCTGAACAATGGAAGAATGAAACCTGCATAATAATATACCCTAGTATACCAAATTGTTAGAAGTAACTGCGTGAAATGAGGTTTGTCACGTTACTATTCTATCGAAAGAAATCAGGTTCAGTTATCCAGTTATAATTTGGGCGCTTAGTGTAAGTGCAAACTTTACATTTGAGATACTGTTGCACACACAAACACAAGTGAATTGCACAACCATCATCCACTGCACTCATCCACCTAAAACTGTTTCAATTAATGACAGCCGGGCGCTCTTCATCTGTTTACATTGGTCGCAAACACAAAGGGAACGTTCTAGAAAAGGAATTTCCTCAAAATTACCAAAACGAATCTTCGGCAACGGGGAGGCAGTACACAGAAGCTATTGTTCAGAAGGATAGCGACCATTAGCTGCACCCAGACCCAGGTAGCCGATCGGGTGTAATGATAACTCCGGCGGCCGGTACGCGGCTTCGCGGCGCAGTAACAGAGTGTATTTGCTTATCTTATTGGTAACATTTAGAATATGTGTGCCAGTCCAAGATAGAATCGATACGAATACCACGAAACTTGGCTGAAAAGTCATAGCTTCAAACTGATGCATTACAAGTATTTTGTTAGTATTAAAATTAAACTGAAATTCAGGACAAGATTTTTTTTGTGTAATTTACGTCCTCCAACATTTAGTCATATCGGACGATGAATGAAATGATGCTCAATACGTCCGGGGTCCATGGAGCTTAGAGTTACCCGACATTCGTCTTTCAGGATAAGGGAAAACCCCAGAAAAAACATTTATCCAGGTAACTCACCCTAACCGAGATTCGAACTCGGGACCTCTTGAACATGAGGCAGACACGCTACCATCTGCGCTACCGAGGCGGGCTACAAGAAAGCTGATGACAGGCAAATACATAGCTACCAAACGATGTGTACACCATCTCTGCGTCTGCCTAGCGTAGATGGTAACGTGTCTATCTCGCATTCAAGGTCCCGAGTTCGAATCTCGGTCGGGGGGGGGGGGTTACCTCGATAAGGGTTTTTCGGTCTTTTCCTTATCCCGAAAGATGAACGTCGGCTAACTAAATCTATGAACCCTGGGCAAATCTGAGCATTATTTCATCTATTTTGTTCATCGTCTGATATGACTTAATGTAGGATATAAATTAAAAAAAGGGCTGGCCCCGTAGCTCATTCGGTAGAGCACCTCTCTGTCGTGCTAGGGGTCCCGGTTCGATTCCCGGCGATCGGGTGGGGATTTTTCTCCGACCAAGATAATTCCCCATCTTCCCCAGAGTCTGGAAGTATGAATGAGAGTGTGAATGTGCGCGTGACCTAATGATTAAAAACTAAAGATAACGAGTTAACACCTTCGGTATGTTCCAAAGGAGAACGGCCGCCGATATGACCATAGCAGTTAAAGGCGGGGTATATTTGGAACAAAAAACAAAAAAAACAAAAAATTAAAAAAAGTCTCTGATCACAATTGACGTCAAGAGTGGGGTGCAGTACTGGAGGGTGATACATGTCTCTATGTCCTCCAAGCCAATGAATACGGTCTTCGCAACCCGGAGTCGCTATTTTACCCATATGTACTGTGCACCAACGCAGAGCAAGTCTCTGAAAGGAATGCGTCCCCTTACACAGTGGGATAAGGACAGCGAATGTATGTGACAGGAACGCATGCTACACAAGAAACAGAATCGTTAAAAAACATGCGCCTTGTGCAATCTGTACACTGAAACCGAGAAGATTCATTCACAAAAATAGAAGACGTCACAATATTTTTGAATGGTCTGTAACTGAACTGGCATGGGGTGTCATAAATCTATCCAGCGTCTCATGCCCTGGAGACTCTCTATACTGTACTTCAACTGACTCCCCAGGAACATCACGAGTCTTACCGCATCCTGGACCAGGTCTCCAGCTGGTGAAAACCCCCACACCGGGAATCGAACTCGAACCTACTAACGCCCTGAGGATACAACTACTTATAAGATAAGACTTATATTTAGACCATCCCTCTACACCGTTGCTCTTTTGGCAACACTGCACCCAGCAAGAGAACAAGGGAATTAAACCTTTTTAGAACCCAAATTAAATAAGACAGGAAGATGTCGCAAATAAAGAAACGAAGGCCGCACTTGGATCACCTGCAATCTTCCAGTAAGCACGTACAGTCATTTGTTCCACCAGAGACAGATACATCATTGGTGAAAGGCAAACCCTTGCAAGTTTTCACCGTGTTTCATCATTGCCGGCAACGTTAATGCAATGATTCACTCTTTTTGCCTCTGCTCTCGTTACAAAGTTTTACTCTCTACTCCATGTATTGCAGTAATTGCCCGGATTCCTATGTAAATTAAGTTACTCAGCTCTCAAAATGAAATACACACGATTTAACGGATAGCTGAGGTTTACTTTCGTTTCTCACTTATTTTACGATATTTCTGTAGCTAATATCGTATTATCTATATCAAAGTCTTACACTTATTTCCCTTCAGCGTTTTCTTTTCTAATTTTCAAATCAGTAATTGTTATACAAGAATTTAATTAAAAGTGTTTACCAGTTAAGTTTTTAACCTGGTTAATTTAACATTATCAATATAATCAGTATAAACTTTGACGTGCATAGCAGGCTGTTTGCTATACCCTCCTTTATTTGTGCTAAATTAAATTACATTTTTTATTGTTAATTAAGGTAGAAGTCACTGAGCACACAGACACCTGGTAAGAGAAGTAAAAAATAACAGAATAAAACACAGACAATTTCATGAAAACCTGCAAACATGTTTTAGAGACCGGAAAATTGCCAACTCGTGAATTCGCGGGGGGGGGGGGGGGGGCGGAATACGCTGCAACGGCAGAATGTTTTCCACTGGTGAATTACCCACACAATTTACGTTTATTCGCAAAAAAAAAAAAAAAAAGTTCTGATGTGTGGCACGCTCAGGAAGTTTACTCACTCTCTTGTACAAACTATGTTTACAAACGCTCGAATAAACTTTTGCAAAAACTGAGTTTGCATATTTTCCTTAAGATCTGGTCCATTTGTGACGCTTTGAAATTCGGTTCTATTTACTATTTACATAGTCAGGAGATGTGGGGTATCCCCCAGAAGGAAGGGTGAGGCGAGAGCAGACAGAGGGAGGCCGTTCCATGGAGTCACCAAAGCGCATAGGACAGGGTACCTACAATTTACCAGCTGGAAACTCCCCGGCAGGCCAGCGCAACCGACATTCCGCCAAACGTGATCCGGAAATGACCCACCTGGCCGGCCTGGAGATCGGAGACCGTTCCTACAAGAGGAGAAAGTGTTTAACAGGTACATATCATCCTGCTATGCAGCGCCGAGACTCCCGCCGATACCTATACTCTGAAAGATACCACCAGATGAAGGATGTGGTATGTTAATGGAGATGAAATGGAGGGACAGAAAATTTGGGAGATGTACTTAACTCACCCAGCATCCGCCTGGCAACCCTGGAAAACTCCCACAAAAATCCCGTAGGCCGGCCACGGGAATCGAAGCCGGGCCTTCCAAGTGCGAGCCACAGATGAAACTGTCTAGCCATCCCATTCGATAGGAATACCTCAGAAATGTAAGTACAAAAATGTAAGTATGATTTAAAGACATTTACATGTTTTGTACATGAATTAGATTTTGTCTATCCTTTACAGTTTATGGATTATACAAAAGCCATCCAGAATAAACAGGACTTCAAAGACCATTCTCAGAAAATTCAATACATCCATTTCATTTGCCGTTAAAATATCTTAAAATGTATGGTATTCTAATAA
This sequence comes from Mantis religiosa, assembly GCA_030765055.1. NCBI lineage: Eukaryota > Metazoa > Arthropoda > Insecta > Mantodea > Mantidae > Mantis > Mantis religiosa. The sequence goes on along the minus strand of CM060955.1, from coordinate 130,840,728 downwards.
CAAAAAGGTAAAAATAGTAAAAATAGTTATTAAATTTGTCCTACGTAGATGGTGTTTTGAGGAAATTTTCCTTAAAATCTTTGTGTCGCATGCTTTGAAGATGCTGAACTTAAACAAGAAGCTTAGTTTTTAACCGACTTGTCTTTTTAGATTTAGATTTTTAAACATTCATAAATATATACATATTTCTAAACATGTTTGTTTTTATCTAGGGATCACAAAAGTGTATTTTGGGGACAAATACGATACTACTTCTATTTAATGTATGCAAAACATAAAGTAAAAATAAATAAGCATAATAAAAATAAATGAAAATGGAACCATATCTAAGGTATACTGTCTAATAATAAATCAAAATTTAATTACGAAACATTATGAGTTTCATAATATTTGTTGTTCGACTGTAATTATTTATACACAAAATTAGCAAAACTGTGCATAAAGACCTCTCAATGGTTTTTATGTATGTATGTATGTATGTATGTATGTATGTATGTATGTATGTATGTATGTATGTATATATATATATATATATATATTTCATTCCATTATAGCTGTTCATTTAAAGGAATAATTTTAAGTCACCCAAGCTATTAGTTGCTTAAGATTCTTTAGACGTTTGACAAAAAACAAGCGCTTGCAACCCCTTTACTTCCACCCCCTCATTTCCTCGATTCGTAGCTTTTATTGCTAATGGCGGAAGCGTATTTAAGCTCGTAAATTACACTAACGAGAATCTCAGCCATCTCTCTGGACCGAGCACAATAAAAGGAACCCAAGCGCTCATATATTATGCTCTAGGGAGGGTGGTTGGTTTGTAATTCCACCCGCTGCTATGTTTCGGTTTGTCGCTGTTTAGAAACCCTTGCTATTAATGTGGAGCTGGGGCTTGTAGGAATATTGGAGCCAACATTCGAGGAGTTATTTTATGTAAATAATACGAGATGAATCACCGCAATTATACATCTCTGTAAACAGTACGTAAGGATTTACTATTTATGATCATTGCAGTGGGCAGTTACCGACAAAACCCACGCACAGACAGGAATTTCCTTGTAAAACACATTTACTATTTTTTCCCTTACAAATTGCTTCTAGCTTATGGCTTCAAAGTCCAAATGTAATGGTCTTCTTCTTCACTTCACGGCATGGGCAGAGTGCCCGTTCCGTCCCACAATAATTGCTCCTTCCATCTCTTTTTAGGTCTACCAACATCTCTCTTTCCTTGTGGCTGATATTGGAATGCAATCTTAGACAGTCTTGTTTCGGACATTCTTTGTATATGCTGCATCCATTCCTTTTGATAGTTTTCAATTTTGCTACTTATCGAGTCTACGTTGAGTTCCTTTCTTATGTTTTCATTCCTTATTCTACCCAACCTTGTGCATCCCTTTGTTTTCCTTAAAAAGTTCATCTCTGCACTTTGAATTTGGCTTTTCATTTTCTTCCTGAGTACCCATGTCTCACTTCCAAAGAGTAGTGCAGGGACTGCCATTGTTTTGTACAACTTTAATCTTGTATCTCGTCTTTTTTATTTCTCAACGTTCTATGCACTGTTCTACAAATCATTTGGAATGTTGCAAGCTTTTTGCTCACATCTCTGTCTGTTTTCATCATATAATTAAGATTACATCCTAAATAGCTGAATTCTTTAAGTTGTTCTAGTGGTTTGTTGTCTAAAATTATTTTTGATCTTATATGTTGTTTTCCCCAAAAGGCCATTATCTTAGATTTTTCCGTCGATATTTTAAGATCATACTGTTGGCATACTTGGTTCAAGCGGTGTAGTGCATATTGTAATTTATCCTCCGTTTCTTGTATTAAAACAACGTCATCTGCATATAGTAAAATATTTAAAACATTGTTCTTATTTATTTTTATTACTGATTTAATAAAACTTTTCCAATTTTGGATGATGTCATTTACATATATATTAAAAAGAGTAGGTGATACACTGCACCCTTGTCTTACGCCTCTATTAATTAAAATTGGTTCGGATTTATAAACTCCTGTGTTTATTATTATTTTGGAGTTGCTAAACATATTTTTGATTACTTTAATTAATTTTTGTGGATATCCACTATTTCCCATAGCTTTTCCCTAATAACAGTGTCAAATGCCTTCTTGAAGTCTAGGAATGCCAGATGTGTTTGTAAATTATACTCTTGTCTTTTCTCAATGATTGAGACAAAAAATTATTGAAAAAAAAATAATTGAGAAAATATGTAATGGTTTACGATATAAAAACAATACCCAATACATCATGGAATACATAAAATCCAAGAAAGAAGGGTATTAACCATACCCATTACTTCTACAGGTTTTCACAAATACAGAAATCATTATTCTGGGACAAAAACACTACCACCTTGGAAATTAATTGTTCTTTCACACTGGCCGTGTGTAGGCTAATGTATGGAAAGATAGTCAGACTGAAAATATCAATGCCATAGCCGGGATTTGAACCACGGATCTTCTGGTTGTCGGCTATGGCATTGAATTTTTCAGTCTGGCTCTACCCTTTCATAGTGCGTCCTACACACGGCTAGTGTGAAAGAACAATTAATTTCCATTAATTGTACCTAACAGTGGTCCGAACTATAAAAGCCCGGGCCTTAAAGTACTTACAGCATAGTAAGTCGCCATTAAGGTAGATGTCTCATGTGTGTATGAGAACTACTAAGTGGTTTACCAGGAAAAAACACGAGTCAGTTGGAGAATTTAATGCCATGTCGGCACGTTGGCCACAGTAGCTCAAGGATTAGAGCAGCTGGACGGCTACCAGAAGATCCGTGGTTCAAATCCCGGCTATGGCATTGAATTTTTCAATCCACCTTTACTGCCACCTTATTTAAATACATGTTGATCTTACACAGAACTATGTACAGAATTTTGTTCACCTAGAAACAATATTTAAATATTTAAGTAACATTATAACTATGTGAAAGAGGCAGAATTAAATAATACAGTTGAAGCTCGTTTATACGTTATTCACTTCTATATTTTTCGCACATATACGCTAAATTTTTAGGGACCAGTCCTTCTCAATTAAAATTTTGCTCAATTATACGTTTTCTCGGTAATGGGTCACATTTTCTGATCTCCATACACAAAATATACCCATCTATACTTTTTTTTTTTTTTTTTTTTTTTTTTTTTTTAAGCGTACGGTTGCTTGCTTTAGATAGCTTCGAAACTGCCAGGTTTGCGGTTTCCATTGTTGCTTATCGTTTCACTGTCGTCATCGTTCCAACAATCTATTAATCTTGGTTCCAACAGTCACTTCTCTGCTTTAAGTGGAGTACTGCTAGTGTGCTGCTTTTATTGTGATTTGTCCTTTCATTGTCGTCATAACGGTCCAACAGTCATGTGGAGTTTCGAGTTACAAAAAGGAGAAGAAACATGTATGAATATCAACCAACAAGGAAGAAAACAAGAAAATTGTTAACTCTTGGTGAAACATTAAAAATTCTAGATGAGGTTAAAAACAAAACAGTCCTAAAGAAACGAAGAAGAATATTGCTGAGCGTTTGGGCCTACCGTACTCGTCACTGAAAACCCTGATAACAAATGAAAAGAACACACACACACACACACACACACACACACACACACACACACACACACACACACATATATATACCAAAGCCTGGATGTAGGTATCAAAATATAAAGAGAATACAAACAGGGCGTTTTACCGATTTATAAAACTGTCTTATAGACTGGTTCAATCAACATCGTGAGAAAAACGTTCCCATCGATGGAAAAATGTTACAAGAGAAGACACTAGATTTTGCGAAACAGCTTAACATGACGGATAACATGAAACCTTCTGTTGGCTGGCTCCAAAAGTTTAAGAAAATATACGACATAAGTGGCCAGAGAATTTGTGGAGAGGCCAATAGTGCTTATAATCAACTAGTGTATGGCTGTACGGAAAAAATCCAAAAAGTAGACAAAAATTAAAGATTTTTAAAGCCTTGTGAAGTGCACAGTGTATACACTAATTTTATTTGTGTAATTAATATGAATTTCCATAGTAGAAGAGAAAATTAGTTGCACCTTTTCTCATTTATACATTATTTTAGTAGTCTCCGTTGAAAAACTATGTAAGGTTCCACTGTATATTGCAATGTAAATGTGGTAAGTGTTTGGAGAACAAGAGAACACATGAGACGCAACAATGCACGTAACAAATGCTGTGCATTGCATATTAGGTTTTCGGCGATAATAAATAATAGAAATAACTTAGGTGAAAACTGAATTACTAAGAGTATTGGAGGATTTTTGTTGTTTGCGACCTCCCTGCCTATATTCCAGTGAGAGTTCAACTGCATTTGCTTGGTTTTCTTTAATTGTTAGAAATAACTATATTATAATTACATAGTGAATGGCAAGAAACAATTTTGCCAAATTATAATTGAAATTGACTTAAAGCTAGTAACTTCCTACTTTTTATTCTCTTTTACTTCTCCATGGCGAAAATCTTAGGTTAATGGGCGGTAAAGTGATATGAATCAACTTTCAAAAATGTAAGAGACTTATTGGTAGTGAGATAGCCCCAAAGATGAAAGTTTCATTTCTGATAGCAAAACAAAAGGCGAGCTGTGGACTTACACAAAATATCTTAATCAATGTTTTAGCGCCTACTTAATTCTTCTTAAGGACTTTTAAATAAAAGCAACACAAAGTCTATTTTTAAAATTAGGAAATTTAAATTTGATTGTTCTAGCTTTCAAGTTCAAAACCTCGTATATCATGTATAATTCGTTTTCTCTTTTGTCAGCATTTTTACATGGTGGAAGAGATCGAACCGTGCTTGCTAGTTAGTTCTGGTGCTTTTTAGAGAAGGATCCGTTGAGTTTTCTTTTCCCAAGTTGGTCGCACTGGTATCGATGGCGAACTTTTTCAACCAAACATTTGCGTAGCTTGACAGTTAAGTACAGTTAAGGGTTTTGTTGAGAACAAAAATGACAACTGCAACAATAATAAATATAACAATAAGTTACTTCATTGCCTGAACTATTGTTATAATAAAATCGAATCTGTAATTTCTGTGTTAACAGCGAGAAAACTTTGTCCTCTAAAACATTCTCTGAATGAGTATATGCTCAAACTAATTAATTTAATTTATATTAAATGTTTAAATATTTATCACAGTACGTGCAAGTAAAAACCCTTGTGGTACCTCTTCTTTGTTTCTTTCTTTTTTTTTCCTTCAGTTTTTTACTTAGAGTTGATGAAATTATCGAGTAGTTCTTGTACATGTAGAATGATTCTACTTTTCGAGCATTTAATTAGAAGTGCAATCAAAATTTGAAACGAATTTTCAGCATATAATTGTGAATTAAAAAGCTGTCACACAACGACTAATTGAACTAAACGACTGGCCGCATGGGTATAAATGTGGCAGCATAGAATTTAGGATGCTTGATGTTACATTTATTGCATTATTTATTTTATTTCTTTGTTCTTTTTTATTACACGAAGTTTACTGTAAGAAGCGTTCCCTTATAAACTTCTCTACCATAATTTCATGTCTTTAAGCTCCTAAAATTAAAATAAATGTGAGGTTTGCAGCCATATTTTCTAAATTTATTCGAAAGCTAAAACAAATGCAGGACTTGCAAGAGAAACACACAGTTATGATACAGGAAACAATTGAAACAACGGTTGCGTTTACAAATGATATTTACATCTGTGACAATATCGGTTGAGGTTTATATTAGCACGAACTTAAGAGATTTGCGTTATCTCATTTCCTCTATAGGTAGAAAGCCAGGAATAACTTTCTGCAAGAACATCACGAGAGTAAAAAATAATTGCTGAAACACTCAGCTGATATTAATGTTTCAAAGCCTAAAACATCTCTCGATCCTGACTCAGGTTATGTTCAAAGTTTTAAAATATATATTAGTGGATTGGAATCTTTCACGAGCACCAATTTTGTTGCCGTACACCGCTTCAATGCCCCATATATTATTTATAATTACAGTACTCAATCAACCTTAGAAATCTTTCAACTGCTACAGGATAATATGCATGTAAAACAAATAATAAATGACTAACAATGCAATGGTGAAGTACAGTTCTAACATTTACCTCTTATTTTCCTAAATTATAATTATTATTACAAGTTATGTCCGGTGACTATGAATACATATGTTTACGATATTACTTTTCCAAGTGTAAAGAGTATGGAAGTTTCAGCATAAAGTATTTAATTCAATCTACATTTTTAGTTTCCGCAAACAAATTGGGAACCCAGACACACAAAACAACTATGGAGGTGAATTTGACAGGTATTATAAATCAACAAACTCATTTTATTTTTAATCACATGTTGTAGCAATAATAATTTTGATTAACCAAGAGGAAATGGATGTTTCGGCAGTTTGTTCCCACTACTACCAAACCTAACCTATACAAATATAGCTATGTCAAGGTTTTCCCTGAATTGCACGTGATGTATTATCTAGCTTTACGAATATCTATAGAAGAGAAAACTTAACACGTTGCCGAATCTGGTACGGTATCTTGCGAGTTCTGAGTTCAGATACCGCTCCCGATTTGCAAGTTCGTTACACCAGAGCGCTCATGCATGGGTCACAAAGCCATTTTCAGCTCCTATAATTGTCGGCTTCAATTACCTTTCTAAAGCTTTAAAGGTTAATCTGTTAACATAAACATATTTTTTTAACAAACTGTACACAATATTACAAAATGGCCATACACTTAAGACAGTGCAGAACACTTGTTCAATACATATAAAACATATGACGATTATAAAAAAGTTGTAGTGTAAGAATATTAACATGCACTTACCAGATAAAGAAAAGGGGCGCACGGCACGTAATATCCCCGACTCATTGCTGAAATCTGCAATTCTTCTCAGAGGTATGCATTATTCCAACTGCTCGTCTTCCTAAACATTTCGTCCATTGCGTATAATTCAATAAAATATCCCATGATTTCTCCGATTAATTTTCACAAAACACACCACGTATTACATAGGAACTACAAGGACAGGAAATAAGATGCATATGTGAAGGCTGATTTTTTTTAGGCCAACAATAAGTTTATATCCTGTTCAAGCATAAAACACAACTGTATGCTCTTTACATTACAAGATATCGTTTATTTCCTAACACTTCACTCGTTTACGTCCATGTTACATCATACACAATAATTTCAACCCTTATCGATGTTTCGCACGAAATCTGTCAAACTCAACCACACACAACACTCACGTCCTGCCCAAAACTTTGGTCTGTGACTCTTCCCATTCTGACTCACTGCTCGCAGCACAGCAATACCCCCACCTGGCAGTTGATCGATTGCAGCGCGACTATGCGTTCGAAGAAACAACTAAATAGAACGGATGGACGGGCTCGGTGGCTCAGAAGGACAAAATCAATATCATTGCGGAATTACGTGCCATTGGAAACGGAACAGCACGTCACGTAGCGTAAATGACTACCGCATCCTCTTGCGTCGAGTACGAGAATTTCGTTCTTATTTCTGGAATTTTAGTGTCTCATATTACACTATTGAAAATTCCAGCATTTATGAATTGTCCATGTTACAGAGGCAAGGTCGATAAGCCGGAAGTCGCTGTTGTTCGGCTTCTTCCGCGCATGAAGCTCCTCATCGACTTTCTGGCATTCACAACCTCGTGCGCAAGGAAATAGTGGCATTGGTAGCCCAGAGCAAGATTTTGCAAATACGCCTGCTGAACCAACACAAAGTCAATAATTAGAAAGCATTCTGGTAGCTTACTTCTGTTCCTGCGGTCAAAGTTTTCGATGGTTTAGTTACTCTTTGTTCTTATGTATTTCTGTCTGTCTGTCTGCCTGCCTGTCTGTCTGTCTGTCTGTCCGTCTGTCTATCTATGAACAGAGTTAACGACGAGAAACGAAATAATAAATCGGTAGTTAAGTAGGTATCTTCCAAAGATACAACACAAAATTTCCAAGAAATTTCTGCATCTCAAACTATCCCTTAATGGAGTTAATTTCGAAACCTTTTAATTTAGCAAAAATTCTCCTAATAGTTTTAGTTAAAATGAAAATTACATAAGATATTTAGAAGAATAGTACGAGAATAGCCTATGAACTCACCTTCGTTTCGCCGGATTTTAAATAATTTTTAAGTAACATAAACAAAACATAGGTAATACACATCATCTTTAGGTATATGTATGACTGAAAATTTGAAATCCTAAACTAAAAACGCTAGCTTTCTAAGATTTATATTATAGATGTAACATCGTGCAAATATAATAAGTCCATTTCTTTTTTATTTCACTTTGATAGTTTGGAAATTATTGTCGAATTTATTTATTTTTGGTTACGTCACCAAAAAGTCCCTTGAAACAAAACTTAAATTTTGGTCTAACATTTTAACTACAGGTTCCATATATCCACCTTTTAAATTACTCTAAGTTGTTGATAGAGCCAACATGAAAAATTCAATGCCACGGCCGAGGTTTGAACCACAGATCAACTGGTTTCCGTCCAGTTGCTCTAACTCATTGAACGACCATGGCCAACGTGCCGTCAAGACATTAACGTCTCCATTTGACTCATATATTTCCCCGGTAGACCACTAGGGGCTCTCGCATTCGAGGTACACCGTTTGTGGCGACTTACAAGTACTTGAGTCCCAGGCTTCATCATGTAACTCTTTTATTATTTTAGTTAATTGATGAAAATTAATGATTTCTTTACACTAGCCGTATATAGGCCAAGGTTTTTGATAGATAGGTTCAACATGAAAAATTCAATGCCACGGCCATGATTTGAACCACGGATCTCCTGATTTCCAGTCGCCTGAGTTAAATGATGACTTAAGTACCTACGATAGTAAGTCGCCACAAACGGTGTATCTCGTATGCGAGAGCCCTTAGTGGTCTACCGGGGAAGTATAGGAGTTATTTGGAGAATTTCATGTCATGCAGGCAAGTTGGTCATGGTAACTCAATGGTAAGAGCGACTGGACGGAAACAGGAGATCCGTGGTTCAAACCCCGGCCATGGCATTGAATGTTTCATGTTCACTCTATCTATCCAAAACCTTAGCCTATATACGGCTAGTGTGAAGAAATGATTAATTTCCATCAATTAACTAAAGTAATAAGAATTTCTCTGTGTCTCAATAACTTTAGGCTCCAGAAATTTTTAGAGCTATTAGAATGACTTTTTTTTTTTTTTTTTTTTTTTTTTTTGCACAAAACATTGAAGATGTTTGTGTTCTGAGAAAAAGAAAGTATGCTAAATTGCATTTCTCAATAAAACTCAGAGCAAAACCTCTAAAGTTTTTTTTTTTTTTTTCAATGTAATAACGCTATCAATTTTGTTTTTGTTTTCTTGGGTGAGGAGAATGCAAAACCTTGACTGCTTACTAAAAATATAACAATACCTGCTTTTTAAGGGTCCACATATCTTAATATATTTAAAACGCTAAAACCCAATACCAAGAAGTTTCAAAACATGAGTTTTAAAATTTGAAGTTAACTCTTTAATTCTAATTGGCTTCAATTATACCTGCGTTCTCACTATGATCTTGAAGTATGTTGGAAGAGTTTAATTCTCTAAAAGAAACTCTCATATTCATAAATTGTTCCCTGGTCTTTGTGCAGTATCATGATTTTTAATTACATTATAAGTCATATTAAACACGATTACAGGTTTAGACAAACAAATATTTTATTTCTCTACACATTACTCTGTACAGATTAAAAGAAAAGAAAGGTGTTAACGCCTAAGTTGAAATACAATTGTGAACATATGCCTGCTGAAATATTTCTATTTTTACTGTAAATGCATTTTTTCTAGGGTTGTCCACATTGCTGGATTCTGTAGAAGCAGCAATAACCATTCAGATTGCGGCATGCTGGGGGATATGTTTAATAAGGTTTTCGAAGTTCACGAAACGGAAACACGTAAACAACTACAAGAAGGACACACACATGACGAAAAGAAATTTACAAATCAGAATTTACGACACAATAAAAATGTTTACACACGCACAACACTTTCACAAATTATTTTAAATAAATTATATTCGAAACACCTTTGGGTTCAATACGCATATGTGTAAATGCAGTTTCACGTATTACGTCGCATCTGATTGGTCCACGCAGAGGCAAGAATGGTAACTAGATGCTCTGTCGGGAACAGATGCAGCCTCCAGCACACCCTAACGCTGAAAAACACAAAGCTTATAATTAGACTGACATCACAACTAAAGCGTTCACAGCAGTAAAACGAAACTAGCTCCTATCGCGTGATTTACTCCACGTGGAGAAGACATTCATCATTGATTATTAAAGTTACACATGATCAAGTGTTACTAGTTACTACCCCACTAGGAACCGATCCCTATCTAAAAACTAATTAGAGATATCAGGATATCTTCCCAAAGTGGAATAAATCACGTGATAGACGTTGGTTTCACTTTGTCCGTGAACACTTTAGTTTTGATGTCAGTTTGATTAGGTATAAGAAGGACTGTAGTCAGGGAAGCACATACAAAGATGGATTGGGAAAAACCAATGCCAGCTAGAGAGAAAGAGAGAGAGAGAGAGAGAGAGA
>CM060955.1:130790883-130829134 GCA_030765055.1 Mantis religiosa | reverse complement strand
AGAGAGAGAGAGAGAGGAGAGAGAGAGAGAGAGAGGAGAGAGAGAGAGAGAGAGAGAGAGAGAGAGAGAGAGAGAGAGAGATGAGGACAATGTCTCATTCTTGCTCGTTTTACGTTTGCAGTTACGCTACCTTTCTGTTTGTTCCTGACTACAGTCATAACTGAAGTTCCTGTATTAAAAAGCTATGCTGATATGCTATTGATAGTTCATCTTCTGAGATAATAAGAACATGTCTTTATTGACCAAATATTTCCGATCTTTCCTTAGGCCTTAACAGTATAGTTAGCTGTCGATCTAACCATTTACGATATGCGCCAAAATATACAGTACTCTGTTCGCGCAGTGCGTACGAGCACGCTGAGCGTCTGCGTGTTGTTACATCGCCATAATGTAAGTTAGTTATGTAAAGAACGTTGTACTTTGTGATTGTAAGATGACAATGGGTCTCGCGACGGAGGAAAAGGTGTTTGTAGTGGAGTATTATTTTCGCTCGTACGGAAACGGTTATCAAAGGCGGCCTGAGTTAAAGTTAGTTTCGGAACAATATCGTGAACACTTCAATAAGCCAGCACCTAGCAACACATGCTATGTTGTTAAAAATTTCGTTGTAGTGTAGCGTATTGTGTCAACGCAAGGGAAGGTCTGGTCAGCCAGTACCTGTGTCCACAAATGAAAATCATGGATGTGTCCTCAATCAGGTGTTGCAGTCTCCAAGCAAAGTCTTCGGTGAACATCCTGAAGTTAAACCCTTTCCAGCCCAATGAATCCAAATTGACCACAAACTTTATTTAAGTTAAGACAATATTCGCATAATCCCAGTGGTTCCACATGGTACCCACTGCGTTTCTGAGTGTTTTCCTTGGAGACATATGGCAGCATCAACAGAGCTTGCGAGTTTAAGGCTTCCTGTAGCTTCATATCTACTTTGAGTGTAATGCATAGCTGTCAGCTGTTTTGCGTTTGAGGTTTGCAAAAATGTTGAGGTAAACCTCTAATATTTACATTTTAAAAGATATACTGTTATAGCATGTTTAAGAGGGATAATAAATAGCTTTCTTGCAATAATAGAATCACAAGCATTATTGTGCTATGAGCTAAAAAGTGGTGGGTCCATATGGCCAGAGTGGGAAAAAGTGATGGTAATACGTAAGCCTACCAAATGAGGTTATGTGCAAACATCTATATGACAATTACTTAGTTTCTTTGCTTTCAGATGTCAAAATGATCAAAACAGGAGATGCTAGAGCACCTGCCAAGTGGAGAGCTGTCTGATGACCAGATATTTTGGTAATTTTCAGATGAAGAAATTGAAAATAACATTGAAAGAGAACAGTGCAAGATAATGAACATTTGGCTGCTTGTTGCCCTGTACAGAATAAATCTGAGGGCAAAATATATTATCTCGAATTATCTTTCATCTTACTAACATATGTGTTGTAGTTGTTTGGCTTCTTTATAAACGAAATTGCCAGCAGCAGAAAGAAACGCAATGACTTTTCTTCCTTTTCGATTGGAAATAGCCAACGTATTACATCAGAGTGGGAAGGTTGTGAAGAGAAAACGATATCGACATCCACTGAATCAGAAGATGTACATCCTCCAAACAGATGCACTGTTTATCCAGCTCCACTTAGCGATGCTAGACTTGATCAAATTTGTCACTGGCCACTACATAACAAAAACAAGCAGAGGTGTAAGATATGTGTGAATGTCAAGTCCCGAATTAGGTGCTCAAAATGTGAAGTGATATGTCTCCATGAAAAAATAGCTGTTTTCTATCGTACTATAAGAAATAATTGTCATGATGTACTGTTGTATACAAGTGATTTACTCTATATTGTAATAGTTGATAAAAAAGTTCAATGTAGGTACATATATGCACTATAACATGCGACACCAGATTTACTATTAGATACAATGGCACAAGAATCTGGAAACAATACTCGTGTTTCTAAAACTAGTGTAAGCCCCTTTTTATTACCTCAATGCTCTTTTACATGTTAAAGATGTGAATTACATGCTATTTATATTTTATCAGTCAGTAGAATTCTCCCATCTTATATTCCCACTGAGTCCATATGGACCCATTTAAAAAAAATCCTAAACCAGTACTAAAATTTTCAAATCCAAGACTTTTTTTTTTTTTTTTTTTTTTTTTTTTTTGGTTTTAGGGAACATTTGGAAACTATTTCTTATGTAGAATACTTTAAATTTGGGCTGGAAAGGGTTAAACATCAGCAACACGTCACTTCGACGATTGCTTAATGACATAGGTGGCTTTTCGCACTGAATACAGGTTGGGCAACGACTAACGGAGCACAATAGGCTTGTCAGGGTAGAATATCGTGCAGTTTTTTGCCATGGTGTTCGAGGAACAAGATTTCTTGTTCAACGTGTGATTCTCCGACGAAAGTCACATTCACTTGGACGGTTTTATCAATCGCTAAACAACTCAGTTTCTTGGTTCCGAGAGGCCAGACACTTTAGTCCAGAAATCGCTTCGTGTGACGATTTGGTGTGGTGTCAGGAAACGATGTGCTAGGTCCGTATTTAATAGAGAATAATGATGGTGCACCTCTTACTGTTAACCAGAATGCTATAGAAAGTGATCGGGCTATTTATTCAGGATCTAAGAAGGTTTTGTTATGCCAGGAACATGCAGATGAATAGACAGTGGTTTCAACAAAATGAGGCGACCTGCCACACTGCTCGACAGTCTATGGCAATGCTGCAAGAAACCATTCCAGAACGAGTAATTTCCCGCTGGTCTGAGTCCCCCACCCATCATTCCCCTGATATACTACCTGATGTTTACGTGAGGGGAATGTTAAAGGAGAAAGTTTTCAATTGTCCAGATCCACCCAAAATTGTGTCTGCATTTTGTCAGAGGATTGTCTCGTTCTTTGAGACAGCAGCAACCTGCGTTCCGGAATATGTTGGATAATCTGCGTGATCGTTATGAACACTGTCTACAGCGCAATGAAGCACATTTTGAACATTTGCAGTATCATCCTCTCGATACGTAAGGTAATAACAATAAGAGTAACAATTTCCATTACTGTATATTTTGGCGCATACTGTACTTGATTCAGTTGTGTTTTATATTACAAAAAAACTAGGTAACTGGTATACATTATTGATATTTGTGTATTTGACAATAAAATGACCAGTTCTTCAAAGCATCAACTTTTTAATACAGGATCTCTAAATACAAGAAATTTGAAAATAGCAAAAGCGTAACTTTGTATTCAAGGCTATCTAGCATATAATTACTTTCTCAAAGTACAAAGTCAGCTAACATATGGGTAAACAAGACTTGGATATTTAAATATTAGACCCATTTGGCAAGGAATTTGGAACTCTTAGCATGATGCAATGCTTTTAAAATAACATCTAGTATTTCAAAAGAGAATTCTCTAACAAAATGAATGAAATGTCATGAAAGAGTTGTGATTCGTTTTAAATCATGCAAAGTGTTTGTAACTTTACATCAAAAATAGAGAAAATGACATTAAAAATAAAGGTGAGGGGAGGTTTTGGTATCCTCTGAAAATCGTCACTTTACATACATACATACAAAGAGAACTAAGACGACGGGCAACGGAACCAATTGATACACCAAACGATATGGAATTCACGACTATAGAAATATTGTCAGCATTGAGAAACTTCGACCCAAGAAAATCACCAGGAGAGGATGGAATAACTAGTGATATCCTACTTCAGGTTTTCAAGAGATTCCCAATTTTCTTCACAGCCTTATACAACAAGTGCCTCAATAGCGGTCAATTTCCAGAAAGATGGAAGCGTGCAGTAATAGTTCCGGTAATCAAGCCGGGTAAAGAAGATAGCCCAAGCGTAACGAAATACAGACCTATTAGCTTGATAAATATAAATGGGAAAATTTTAGAAAAAATTATGATGAATAGGATTCAGCATCACATCAACACCAGAAATCTTATGAATGATAGACAGTTTGGATTTAGGGCCCAGAAAAGCACGGTAGACGCACTTATGTCTATGAAAACTTTCATTGAGAACAACTTGAATACTTACGGATATATTGATCTCATAAGTCTTGACGTAAAAGGAGCTTTTGACGCTGCCTGGTGGCCCAGCATATTAAATAACTTAAGAGAACTGAAATGCCCAAGAAATTTATACCAGTTATCTCAGAGCTATTTCAAAAACAGGACAACAAGTCTAAGCACAAATGAATTTAGCACTGAGAAAGAAGCCAAAAGGGGCTGCCCACAAGGTTCATGCTGCGGACCCGGCTACTGGAATATTTTGTACAACTCCCTGCTCAACTTAGTCTATACAAAACGAACTGAATTAATCGCTTTTGCCGACGACCTACTTCTCATGACGAAAGGAAGGAGCATATTAGACGTAGAAAACTTTGCAAATCATGACTTGAAGAAAATTGAATATTGGGCAAGAGAAAATAAAATTACTTTCAATGACGCTAAATCAAAAGTATTAGTGATATCAAGAAAGAAACAAGCTGCAAACGAGAAGATAAACATCTATCTTAATAACATAATTATAGAACAAGTAGACATCATGAAATACTTAGGCGTTCATATCGACAAACAGTTCAAGTTTGATTATCATATTGACCAAGTGCATGATAAAGCTATAAGCCTAATTCACACTTTATCTAAATCAGCAAAACTAACCTGGGGACTTGGAAGCAAAGCACTAGAAACAATATACAGAGGAGCTATAGAACCTGTACTGACGTATGGAGCACCCTTATGGGCATCTGCATTAAACAACCCGAAGAATCTGAGAAAAATTCAGAGAATCCAAAGGTTGTTTAACATAAAAATCACGAAGGCATACAGGACAATTTCATTTGACGCATCTTGTGTCATTGCTGGCATCCAACCCATTGATATCACGATTGAAGGGAAAGTCAAACTGTACAACTTCTTGCAAAATAAACAAGATTATGACGCACCCTTGCCCCCCAGCGACTGGAACCACCCTGCAGAAGTACCTGAAGTTAAAGAAGCTGATGATGAAGACTCTATATTCAAAATATACACGGATGGAAGCAAAATAGGAGAGCAAGTGGGTGCAGCAGTTGTAATATTCAAAGGGACTTCAATTCGAGAGATAAAATACAAGCTAGACAGAAGATGTACTAATAATCAGGCAGAACAACTGGCCATATTTAAAGCGCTACAAGAACTTCAAAACTTTAACAACACACCGGAGGAAGAGAAGACTGTAGCGATATATACAGACAGTACAGTAACTCTAGCCATTCTGCGGAATAATAATAAACATAACTCCATAGCAGAGAAAACCCTTAATATATGTAATACCTTACAAAGACTAAAATGGAGAATACACTTCAGTTGGGTTAAAGCCCATGTAGGTATATGTGGAAATGAGTTAGCAGACAAACTAGCGAAATCCGCTGCTCTGGACGGAGATCTGCCCAATAGTTACAGCTTGATACCTAAATCTGTAATTATTTCTGAAATACAAGAAACAGGACATCAGGTCTGGCAGAATAGGTGGAATGCCACGGACAAGGGGGCACTCAGCAAGTTATTTTTTCCAACAATAAAAGATAGGCTGAAGAGAAAGCTTCCTTTAACACCAATTTTCACAGCAATAACTTCCGGCCACGGAAAAACCAAAGCTTACTTACACCGATTCCATATAGTAGACGATCCAAAATGCACATGTAACAGCTCCCAACAAACCGTAAACCATTTAATATACGAATGTGTAGACAAAAGTCAACAAAGTGCCAAGCTAATTCAAGATGTAACTCTAAATGGAAGCAAGTGGCCAGTAACCAACGAGAGTCTTGTAAAACACCACATAAAAGCATTCTGTAAATACATAAATTCAATTAACCTATAAAGATATGTAAATATGTATAACTTGTGAAATCAACTGCTAAAAGATCTAATGTAATATTAACATGTAAATATGTACAATTTGTAAAATCAAATGTTGGAAAAATGTAATGTAATGCATGTAATACTACTATGTAGTGGGGCATGCTGATTGTTATCAATAAAGAAAAAAAAATACATACATACATACATACATACATACATACATACATACATACATACATACATACATACATACATACATACATACATACATACATACATACATACATACATACATACATACATACATACATACATACATACATACATACATACATACATACATACATACATACATACATACATACATACATACATACATACATACATACATACATACATACATACATACATACATACATACATACATACATACATACATACATACATACATACATACATACATACATACATACATACATACATACATACATACATACATACATACATACATACATACATACATACATACATACATACATACATACATACATACATACATACATACATACATACATACATACATACATACATACATACATACATACATACATACATACATACATACATACATACATACATACATACATACATACATACATACATACATACATACATACATACATACATACATACATACATACATACATACATACATACATACATACATACATACATACATACATACATACATACATACATACATACATACATACATACATACATACATACATACATACATACATACATACATACATACATACATACATACATACATACATACATACATACATACATACATACATACATACATACATACATACATACATACATACATACATACATACATACATACATACATACATACATACATACATACATACATACATACATACATACATACATACATACATACATACATACATACATACATACATACATACATACATACATACATACATACATAGATCTAAGATCTTGGAAGGAATTTTGTAGTGCCACTGACGGAAATAATCCATGGTCAGTTGTTTACAAGATTGCGGCTGGGAAAACTAGAAATCAGATCTCTCTTACTACACTACAGAAAGAAGACGGAACTTATACCGAAGACACTCTAAGTACAATTCAGTACATGCTAGACAAGTTTATCCCGGATGACAGTGAACAGGATGATACTCAGCGACAAAGAGAACTAAGACGACGGGCAACGGAACCAATTGATACACCAAACGATATGGAATTCACGACTATAGAAATATTGTCAGCATTGAGAAACTTCGACCCAAGAAAATCACCAGGAGAGGATGGAATAACTAGTGATATCCTGCTTCAGGTTTTCAAGAGATTCCCAATTTTCTTCACAGCCTTATACAACAAGTGCCTCAATAGCGGTCAATTTCCAGAAAGATGGAAGCGTGCAGTAATAGTTCCGGTAATCAAGCCGGGTAAAGAAGATAGCCCAAGCGTAACGAAATACAGACCTATCAGCTTGATAAATATAAATGGGAAAATTTTAGAAAAAATTATGATGAATAGGATTCAGCATCACATCAACACCAGAAATCTTATGAATGATAGACAGTTTGGATTTAGGGCCCAGAAAAGCACGGTAGACGCACTTATGTCTATGAAAACTTTCATTGAGAACAACTTGAATACTTACGGATATATTGCTCTCATAGGTCTTGACGTAAAAGGAGCTTTTGACGCTGCCTGGTGGCCCAGCATATTAAATAACTTAAGAGAACTGAAATGCCCAAGAAATTTATACCAGTTATCTCAGAGCTATTTCAAAAACAGGACAACAAGTCTAAGCACAAATGAATTTAGCACTGAGAAAGAAGCCAAAAGGGGCTGCCCACAAGGTTCATGCTGCGGACCCGGCTACTGGAATATTTTGTACAACTCCCTGCTCAACTTAGTCTATACAAAACGAACTGAATTAATTGCTTTTGCCGACGACCTACTTCTCATGACGAAAGGAATGAGCATATTAGACGTAGAAAACTTTGCAAATCATGACTTGAAGAAAATTGAATATTGGGCAAGAGAAAATAAAATTACTTTCAATGACGCTAAATCAAAAGTATTAGTGATATCAAGAAAGAAACAAGCTGCAAACGAGAAGATAAACATCTATCTTAATAACATAATTATAGAACAAGTAGACATCATGAAATACTTAGGCGTTCATATCGACAAACAGTTCAAGTTTGATTATCATATTGACCAAGTGCATGATAAAGCTATAAGCCTAATTCACACTTTATCTAAATCAGCAAAACTAACCTGGGGACTTGGAAGCAAAGCACTAGAAACAATATACAGAGGAGCTATAGAACCTGTACTGACGTATGGAGCACCCTTATGGGCATCTGCATTAAACAACCCGAAGAATCTGAGAAAAATTCAGAGAATCCAAAGGTTGTTTAACATAAAAATCACGAAGGCATACAGGACAATTTCATTTGACGCATCTTGTGTCATTGCTGGCATCCAACCCATTGATATCACGATTGAAGGGAAAGTCAAACTGTACAACTTCTTGCAAAATAAACAAGACTATGACGCACCCTTGCCCCCCAGCGACTGGAACCACCCTGCAGAAGTACCTGAAGTTAAAGAAGCTGATGATGAAGACTCTATATTCAAAATATACACGGATGGAAGCAAAATAGGAGAGCAAGTGGGTGCAGCAGTTGTAATATTCAAACAAGGGACTTCAATTCGAGAGATAAAATACAAGCTAGACAGAAGATGTACTAATAATCAGGCAGAACAACTGGCCATATTTAAAGCGCTACAAGAACTTCAAAACTTTAACAACACACCGGAGGAAGAGAAGACTGTAGCGATATATACAGACAGTACAGTAACTCTAGCCATTCTGCGGAATAATAATAAACATAACTCCATAGCAGAGAAAACCCTTAATGTATGTAATACCTTACAAAGACTAAAATGGAGAATACACTTCAGTTGGGTTAAAGCCCATGTAGGTATATGTGGAAATGAGTTAGCAGACAAACTAGCGAAATCCGCTGCTCTGGACGGAGATCTGCCCAATAGTTACAGTTTGATACCTAAATCTGTAATTATTTCTGAAATACAAGAAACAGGACATCAGGTCTGGCAGAATAGGTGGAATGCCACGGACAAGGGGGCACTCAGCAGGTTATTTTTTCCAACAATAAAAGATAGGCTGAAGAGAAAGCTTCCTTTAACACCAATTTTCACAGCAATAACTTCCGGCCACGGAAAAACCAAAGCTTACTTACACCGATTCCATATAGTAGACGATCCAAAATGTACATGTAACAGCTCCCAACAAACCGTAAACCATTTAATATACGAATGTGTAGACAAAAGTCAACAAAGAGCCAAGCTAATTCAAGATGTAACTCTAAATGGAAGCAAGTGGCCAGTAACCAACGAGAGTCTTGTAAAACACCACATAAAAGCATTCTGTAAATACATAAATTCAATTAACCTATAAAGATATGTAAATATGTATAACTTGTGAAATCAACTGCTAAAAGATCTAATGTAATATTAATATGTAAATATGTACAATTTGTAAAATCAAATGTTGGAAAAATGTAATGTAATGCATGTAATACTACTATGTAGTGGGGCATGCTGATTGTTATCAATAAAGAAAAAAAAAAAAAAATACATACATACATACATACATACATACATACATACATACATACATACATACATACATACATACATACATACATACATACATACATACATACATACATACATACATACATACATACATACATACATACATACATAGCATTCTGTAAATACATAAATTCAATTAACCTATAAAGATATGTAAATATGTATAACTTGTGAAATCAACTGCTAAAAGATCTAATGTAATATTAACATGTAAATATGTACAATTTGTAAAATCAAATGTTGGAAAAATGTAATGTAATGCATGTAATACTACTATGTAGTGGGGCATGCTGATTGTTATCAATAAAGAAGAAAAAAAAATACATACATACATACATACATACATACATACATACATACATACATACATACATACATACATACATACATACATTTTCAAATCATACACAGAAAAGCAATTCCAGGTAATTACTTGGTCCTGTTTGTAATTCCCTAAATAGTTAATTTTTACTGTAAGTGCATGCTCTAAGGCTTGGAAAACAAAAGGAAACGAAAATTTTCAAAGCAAGATCCATATACATTTCTGTCTGTGAAAGCCCTAAAAGTAAATCCTTTATAAGTATGCCAAATATATTGTGTAAACCAAGCAAAATATTAGAGGAAATTTTTTTCAAAATATTTGTCAACTCATTTTTATTCAGCACTGTTAAAAATGGGCATTGTAGTGATGCCTATATTACCAAATATGCCAAATGGATTTATTGTTGCTCTCTCATTCATATTTTCTTAAACATTTGCACTCGTCCAACTGAGCAGTTTACTCTATTGTAACACATAATTGGCCTATAAAGGAACTTGAGGGGAATCTATCGGCTACTCAGAATCTGCTACTTTTGTTGGCCGGTCATGCAGGCGTCATAGAGCAGAAGCTAGCAATTCAGGTGATACTTGTATTTCATCATGTCCAAGGTAAAAAATAGGTATTTCCGCGAAATTAGAAATCAAATAGAATTGTGAAATCAATTGGAAGTAAACTCCTGTGGAAGGTGAAGTTTCTAAACTGGAAAGCGTGTTGAGCAAACACATTGAATATGATAGAATTACAAGATTTTTATATACTGTAAGGTAAAAAGTATTTCCTCGATGAAGAAGACCTGGGAACCCAGTATTTGTTGTTTTAAGCATGTTCCAGTATGTTATGTTAATATTAAAGAAGCTTCTCCG
Organism: Mantis religiosa; assembly: GCA_030765055.1. Lineage (NCBI taxonomy): Eukaryota > Metazoa > Arthropoda > Insecta > Mantodea > Mantidae > Mantis > Mantis religiosa. Next base: position 130,818,329 of record CM060955.1, on the reverse strand, counting down.
TGTATAAGTCCATAATAGTTGACAATAGACATTTCTTTATGTAGATAGAGTCAACATGGAAAATTCAATGCCATGACCGGGATTTGAACCACGGACCTCCTGGTAATCAACATATTAAAGAAGTTCATAAAAATTATTTGAGAAGCTACATCATTGTACAAAACATCATTGTAGCGAAACAAATACATGTACAAAACTTACTTTGCACGACCTTAAAGGAAGCCTCCACAATGAGTGATCATGTACATCAGATGAATTTATGCATAAGATACAAATTAAAAATTCTGCGATAGTGCACCTTTTTTTGAACAAGCAACATGATAGTATAATAAATATTTCGCTGCAATGACAGCTTTTTTTCCAAATATTTCCATAAATATTTATCTGCACAAGATGATATGTGAATTTCTTACATTGGAGACAGTTACAGGGGTTTTTCAGATGTATAAACATATTGCTTTGTTCCCTGTGTGAGAAGACAATTTAAATTCAAACATTCATGTTGACTCTATCTATGAAAGACTTTAGCCTATATACGGCTAGTGTGCAGAAATGATTCATTTCCATCATTTAACTAAAATTCCTTTATATGTTTGTCATAACCAGTAACAAAGCTTAAGTGGAACATGCCACACAACAAATCAAGGTAACCTTTATGGCATTCTTTGTTCGTTTAGATTATTTGTAATGTATTTTAAGGTCATAAAGTGATATTTTTTAAAATATTGATACCGGGCCCCAATCATAAGTGACATTTTTGTCAGAAAGTCAGTGTGTAACAATGGCACAGCAATTTTGAGAAAACAAAACTCTTTCTGTTTCTTTTATATCTTGAATATAGGAGTAAGAAAGAGATCACCACTGTGTCTTTGTGGCACTTCTCTTAATTTTCTTGAAGAAAGAACTAGGGACGGGATACGTTTAGTGTTTTGAGTGGAGCGTAGTGATATAGTACATATACTTGATCGATGCGATGAAGTGGGCGGAAATGTTTGGAATCATTTAAAATGTGAATATCGGCAAAGTATGTGAAATGCACAGACGAAATAAATGATGAAGTTGTTTTAGAAAGATGGACGAAGGGACAATGATGTAGAATATGATTAAGAAAGAGAAAGTAGGTAAATTAAATAGTTATCAGCTGAGAAGTTGCTAGCTATGAGTTGAACTGGAAAGAAGGTAAATGGTCAAAAAAGTTTCCGCTGAGAAAGATAGCAGAAGGCGTTTATATGTGGAGACATGGAAGAAAGCAGGTAAACAGTGAAGAATGGAGGCCGCTATAGTGCACTGAAAGACTCACATTAGAAGGAAGCTATGACTGAATGAACATTTGTTCTCAGAAAAGTAATCTGTTGGTAGCACACATGAACTCTTTTTAGACTTGTACGTCGAACTGTTGGTCCATTTGGGGATTTAAGACAACTTTCGAATATTTAAGGAGCACTGTCATAAGAATAAAAACTATATTTTGATACAGAAATTATGGATCCATTGATTAAATTATAACTTATAATAAAATTAAACATGAATATTTTGTGAATTTGTATTAAAATTTAAGAGATTGTAGGTTTGGCAATAAATTATGAGTACAGTTTGGCTCGGGATAAGATGACATTAAAACGGTTATTAGTGACGGCTGGTTTTCAGGTAAATACGTAGAAGTGGTTCATTCGGTTACATTAGTGGAGGTTGAAAGCATCCAAGGTTGTCAGATTAGGTATGGCAAGCTTGGGGTTCTTGGGATATATGAGAGGATGTCTTAAAAACGTATATACAGACTTTAGGATGGAAGGAAGCAAATTTCAGAAATATAGAAATGAGTTGGCAACATCGGATTGGAAACTAATTATGAGGGTCTTAGAGTCATTAACAAAGCTGAGTAGCACATTCTGGGCATAATCTTAGACACTTTTGACTGAATCACTAGTGGGACAAGACTTAGCGGAATTAGGCGTTATTCTTGTCACAAGGATAGAACCACATGTTATCACTTGGTAGAAGTTTCAGATACGTAACACCGGACATTCAGATAATAGTTTCCATTGGTCGGCAACTTCTCCGACAAAGTGAATACTGTTTATTAAATGTTTCAAAGTAGGATTCCGGTGTCATCCTTTCTTTGATCAGCACACACCCACGTATACCCTGTGAAAGGCTTCTCTGCTTAAGTACCTACGAAGAAGAAATAACCGCCTCAACTTGGCACAGCATAGTGAAGCTGAGCCACACAGGGCCACACGTTCACCAATCCTAAATCAAGAATGGACAATTCATTGCACCTATCTACTCAGAAATTTGTACTTTCACTAAACCACTCTTATCTCTCATTGAACAATGCAGATGAATTCTCACGCGGGGTAATGGAAATGGAATATTACTTGAAACTCGCCTCCAATGTTGAGATCTAGCACATAGGTTCTTACAACTATAGTATTTAAAGCATAGTTCCTAGCAAATACATAAATGAAGTTTCAATATACATACCTGATGGAGTTGTGCAGAGTGAAGTGTGCGGCCATGTTGTAGCTGCCATCATTTCTAATGGAGAAGGCATTAGGTACGTGATATCTATATCCACGGGTACGTTAAAAGCTGCACTCTGCTGTATCACATAACCGTTCATCGAGCAACCATCTGTTCTTAAGCGTGGTTTTCTGTGGCAATGATTGAATATTTTTGGAGACGGATCATGCACACACTGAATATGTGGAGAACTCCTCCTTTTGAAAGGAAACTTAGCTGCCATGGCTTCCTTTTGTGCTGCTGAAATTATTTCGGCAAATTCTTGTTCATAGGCTAAATCACTTCGGTTCAATCTCGGACTACCTTCTGAACAAATAGGGCTTAAAAGTATGCCACTATCCTCGACATCTAGAGTTTGAAATTTGGATTTGATATCGTCTAAAGCTTTATTCAGAGGCGATATTTGCTGTTCAAGATCCAAAATAGTCTTAGCCAAAACTCCACAATTAAATGTTGTTGGTTTATCATAGAGAGTCTGCCCATTAGAGCGTGAAAACTTATCAAGGATGGATGTTTTACATCTACATCCGGCTTTACGTTTCATTCTTTCAGATGTGTGTGACACTTTATCTCCAAACCTTCTGATACTTGAATGAATCTGAGACTCATTTCCGCTTTCAGGATGTAAAAACAAAGTATCCGGTATTTGAGGAGATATGTCTTCAGATAGTGGAAGACCTTCTTGCCAGTTTAGATCGAATGGGCTCCTTTCTGTCTCTGTTGCTGAAAATGGGAGAGTCTCTACCTGAGAACAATTTACTTTGTTCTGGCTTTCAATTGATTCTTGTGATCCCGTTTGCGATGCTTTTAATTGTTCTAAAGGTAGATTTAAAAGTACTGTTGAACCTAATGACCCCAGATCAGCGATAGTCTGTCCTTTTACATTCCCATCAACTGTAATATTACACCTTACTTTATCTGATTCGGTCTTTTCAAGCTCCAAATTAGTTACTGCTGTTCCATTTAAGTCAATGTTGTTTATATGAAACATATTTCCATCAAGCCTTTTTATCGCACACGCTGCACTTGCGTTGTCCACAGGAACATTTTTACTGCCAATTGCAATAGTAATTGGAAGATCCTGAGGATCCAGTAATAGTATGAGCGGACGTGAATCATTAATTGCTATAACCAAAGACAGCAGTAAATTTGGGGAAACTGTATCTTCCTCATCTTCCTTCAAATCTTCGCTAGAGGAATTGGCCGAGCTTTGTAACTCCTCCACAGTAGAGAAATATTCCTCACTTACGCTTCTAGGTCCTTCGAATGATACAATTTCGACAGGTGTTCTCTTGCTTTCTTGTACCAACGAAGTTTCCGCCCTGGATGCTCCCCTTCGCAGTTCTTTTGCAACTACTGCTTTTGTTGTAATTTGACGTGTTATACGCGAATCAGGTTTTTCATTTTCAATAAGGAATCCAACAGACATTGTGTCTGATGGTTCTTTATCGTCCGCCATTGTATCTGGATTATAGATAGAGTACATTGATGAGGTATCCTCAGACATAAAGAGAAGCTCACCTGAGCTTGGATTGTTTTCAAAAAGCGTAGCAATACTTGGAGTACCTGACTTAGCATATCTTTCGTAGAGTGATGCTGGAAATCCCCACGTGTTTAGGTCTATATGAATGTTAAACAATTCATGATCTCTCTTGAGGATATGACTACTTGAAGAAGCTGCCATAAAACTTCCGAAAAAACTTTGATCACTGCTTTGTACCTTAACTGAAAACGACGCAGATCGTGCTTTAGAGCGTCTCAGCTCCTGAAGAGGGTCCTTATCTGGCATTTTGATTCCAGAGGACACTACATCAATAGTATCTTTATACTGTAATTCCACTTCTTTAGGAGCTACTTCTAAGTTAGTGTCCCACATTACAGTATGTGTATCCATCAACGGATCTACCCATGGTGGATCGCCTCTAAGAAGACATAATGGTATTCCTGCTGGGGTTTCAGCCTGAACGGCATCCCCAGTACTTCCTTCCTCCTGAGCTTCCTCAGTTGCTGGTTCCTCTAAGTCACCTTCAGATTCTGCATCTTCTTTTTCTTCCTCTTCCTCTTCGTCTTCTCCTTCCGTTTCACAGGTACAACTTATGTCTTCCTCGTCATCTTTCTGTTCTTCTCCACAGCTACAATGTCTGTCTTCCTCTTCATCTTCTTCAGGCTCTTCAGCCGGTGTTTTCCCAGCATCACCTCCAAACTCTGCATCATGTTTGTCTATAGATTCTTCATCTTCTGTGTCGGGACCTTGCTCTTCCCCCTCTTCACCTGCGTTTGCGTCATTTAGAGCACTTATATATGTCTGTACAGCAACGTTTTCAACTTCTGCATGAAAACCAGATGCTATCGAATCTGAAAAAAGAAGTTCACCGAGAGCAATGTCGGTTTGCACACCTTTATCGTTTGGTCCACCTTCTTCGGTCTCCTTATCGGAAAAGTATTCTGTCCCCGTTTCCTCTGAAGAGACAGATTTATTGTCCTCGGGCGAGGCAGATTCAGCTTCTTCGATATCTTCAGCTTCTTCGATATCTTCAGCTTCTTCGACATCTTCAGCTTCTACGACATCCTCAGCTTCTAGGACATCTTCATCTTCTACGACAACTTCAGCCTCTCCGACAACTTCAGCTTCTCCGACATCTTCAGCTTCTCCGACATCTTCAGCTTCTCCGACATCTTCAGCTTCTCCGACTTCTTCAGCTTTTTCGACATCTTTAGCTTCTCCGAGTTCTTCAGCTTCTCCGACGTCTTCAGCTTTTCCAACATCTTCAGCTTCTCCGACATCTTCAGCTTCTCCGACATCTTCAGCTTCTCCGACATCTTCAGCTTTACCGACATCTTCAGCTTTACCGACATCTTCAGCTCTTCCGACATCTTCAGCTTCTCTGACATCTTCATCAGGTGTATAGTTACACACCAGGTTGAATTTGATGGTTTCAGGTGCGAAATACGTATTTGGTTCTGGTCTTAATCTCATTTTCATTGTTTTGCGTTTCTCGGTTTCATACCATTCTGTCTCCACAGTTATATTGTCAGGGAGATCTGCAAAATATGGGTATGTGCTTAAATATTTCATGTAACGTGATTCTTAAAGGAAAATAGTTACCTACTAAGTCTAAGAAAGTTGTACTATACAAATATAATTGTAATAAAACTTCAATTATCTTAAAAGAAAATAATGAAAAGTTTCTTATTAATTGATGAGAATCGCGATTTCGTGAAATCTTATTCACATCATCAGCTCAAATAACTAGCTAGCTTCATATTTTACGTATTCTGAGAAAGTTGATTTCTAAGTTTTATTCTAAATGTAGCTATATGTACAATTCAAAGTAAATAGCTTTTATTACTCAATGCCCAAAACTTTAGTTTATTTACCATGAATATTTATGAAAGAATATTTCAAGACAATTTCGGAATATATGGTGGAATGGAAGGAACAGATGTAAGTACTGAACATTATATCGTGCGATCTATATAAACTTGACCATTTAATAGGCCATAACTTTTGAATCAATAATAGGACACACATGCAACTTTGGGAGAATATAATACACAATTGGAAGATTACATTACACTATTTACATCTCAGAGAAAATGTTGTGTCCTCCACCAGCATCTATACATGTTTCCACTCGTCTGACCATATTCTCTTAAGTTTTACGGAGAGTATCCTCACCAATGTTACTTATTTCGGTTCGAATAGATTCCTTTAGAACATCAACTGTCCGTAGCCTATTATTGTACACTCTATTTTTAGATACACCCCACAAGAAAAATTCCGGTGAGGTTAAGTCAGGGGATCTGGGGGGAGGGGAGTGGCACAGACCTTTTGAGGTTATTTCTTTTATCAAACAAACTAGTTAGAAGTTCCATGGTGTCATTAGATGTATGGCAAGTTGATCTATCTTGCAGGAAATAACCTTCTCTCAATTCGATATTATCTCCGTAAAACTTCAGAGAATATGGTGAGACGAGTGCAAACATGTATAGATGCTGGTGGAGGACACTTCCATCATTTTTTCTGAGATATAAATAGTGTAATGTAATCTTCCAATCGTGTATTATATTGTGACGACCTGATCTTAGTTTGTGAAAATTAAGGAACACGTGGTCAGTAATCAGTACACAAGTTGAATTACTAAGGCGCCTCCACCAATATGTGACGACCTGATCTTAGTTTGTGAAAATTAAGGAACACGTGGTCAGGTCGAACACGGGAGCAAACACTCAGAGCAGAAGTACATGCTTTGGCGAGAGGTTGGAGTTTTTCTATAAAGGTTTCATTTCTAAAAAGGTAGCGTAAGGCTAATTAAATGTGGAATTCACTTAATAAGAATATTTACTACAACAAGCAGATTACAAAGGCGGCCATAACGGCCATTTACCTGTCCAGAAGTGGAGTCGCCTACAAGCACATGTTGCTCATCCAAGAGTCAATTTAAGAGAGAGCGTCTATCACTTACAAATTATTCATCTAGTCATAAAGGAGGGGAGGGAGTGACGTCACACCTACTACTTGAGTCACCAGAGTGTAATTAATACAGTCATTTGTGACAATACTCTCCCACGTGTATTCTATTATTAGTTCAAAAGTTATGGCACATTGAAATAGTGCAGGTTTGTATGGATCGCACTATAGATCCACTTTGTTCTCTAATTCTATATGATGTGTTTAAATTATATACACCGACTAAAGTGTCGGCATAAAATAAGTTTGATTTTTTCTTAATACACCAACTTATAATACTGCTATTGTTCAAGTGCCCGGGTTGAACGCCAGCGGGGAGTGATGATGATCCTTCAGCTGGAATCCCCTACTCTATGGAAGTGTGCTTGAGTGTATGATGTACGCATGTGTTCAAAATCTTCTTGGGAAACAAGCCAGGTGAAAAGACGATTAGAAATCGACGTTTCGGGAGCGTACATCTCTGCCATCATCAGGATATTTTAAGAAATTTTATAACTACATTAATACTTGTGTTATATACAGTTATACATTTGTGGTTATAACATTTCTTAAAATATCCTGATGATGGCAGAGATGTACGCTCCCGAAACGTCGATTTCTAATCGTCTTTTCACCTGGCTTGTTTCCCGAGAAGATCTCCAACATATTTATAGCCGGAAAAGCTTCAGGTCTTATTTTTTATATGATTGTACACATGTTTCACGGGAAAAATTAATAAAACGAAGTTAAGAACCGAAGGCTAAACATAACTTTTCCAAATCATGTCTCCGACATTACCACAGAAGTTGAAAAGAGCATTACAAATGAAATTACACAAAAGTTCCGGGAAATATCCTTTCTTAGGGAACCTGCCTTCTGAACTGTCATGGCTCCTTGGAGCGACAGTTCTCTGTCTCCTCTCGCCTCATCCTTCTTCCCCGGGGACACAGTTACAATAGACCAAGTTAGGACCTCCATGCCGAATCCCCTCCGTAGCGTAGTCCAGTCTTTTATCCCTCTCTTCCTTCCTCCCTCTCTCTCTTTCTCTCCTCCTTTCTTCCTTCCTCTCTCCCCTCCCTCCCTTTCTCCGTTTCTATCTTCCTTTTCCCCCTCCCTCCCTTCCTTTCTCCGTCTCGTAATCTCCTTTCTTTTTCTCCCCCTCCCTATCTTCGTTCCTCCCTTGCCCCCTGCCCACCTTCCTTCATTTATAATATTTGTGGCCACAAACGTTATTTTACTTTGTCCTGTTTTATAAAATGTTTTACAGAATTATCTGCAGAAATTTTCTAGTTTTATACAAAATTTACATTTACAAATGTATATACAATATATACTGTACAGATAGAATAGATTTATTTATTTATTTATTTATTTATTTATTTATTTATTTATTTATTTATTTATTTATTTATTTATTTATTTATTTATTTATTTATTTATTTATTTATTTATTTATTTATTTATTTATTTATTTATTTATTTATTTATTTATTTATTCATGTAATTTTAAGTCCTCCAACGTTAAGTCATATCGGACGGTGAATGAAATTGGTGAAATGATGCTCAAATGTGTCCATGCTCCATGGAGCTTAGAGCTACCCGACATTCGTATTTAAGAATAAGGGAAACCCCCGGAAAACCTTATCCAGGTAGTTCACTCTGGCCGAGATTCGAACTCGGGACCTCTTGAACGTGAGGCAGACACGCTACCATCTACGCTACCGAGGTGGGCGAATAGATACTGTACACATTGTTGTCGCAGCCAGCAATTCCTATTTCCAATTGATCCCTTGTTTTATTGTCACAGGTTTAGTTATTTAATCTATTTACAGATTTTCTGAGAGTAAGGTTTGCTTCAGACAAAAGAACAGACAAGTCATATGATAGAATGTGTTTAAAATTTAGATAAAGTTTGTTGTTATTAAATGTACACGTGTGTTTTGTTTCCTTATGTTATACAGAATCATTTAATGCTTAATTTACAACTTAACAAGGAAACAGAAATTTACACTCAGTCCATAGTAAAACTTGCAACATTCTTTTATAAATCACATAAATTCATTTGTTGAACCTTCATTTATTTACCGATGTAGTTTCCACATTTTGGGGATATATTTTGTTTATACTCAAACGCTCAATGCTGCGATTTCACTGTAAATTATGTTTTTTTACGTTCCTCCGAATAAAAAAAAAGTTAAGAAAACAATGTGTGCGTATGAACAGTAGAAGTCAAAAATAGAAATTGCGATAAATATCAAATTTGTTTATATAGAGCCAACATGGAAAATTCATGCCATGGCCAGGATTTGAATCACGGATCTCCTGGTTTCCGCCCAGTCGCTCTAACCCATTGAGCTACCATGGCCAATATGCCGTCTTGACATTAAAATCTCCAATTGATTTATATATTTTCCCGGTAAACCACTAGGGGCTCTTGTATTCGAGATACACCATTTGTGGCGACTTACTATTGTAGGTACTTGAGTCCCAGGCTTCATCATTAAACTCTTATTATTTAAGTTAATTGACACAGTAGCTTATATAAGCTGAGGTTTTGCATAGATAGAGTCAACATGAAAAATTTAATGCCATGGCCGGAATTTGAACCATGCATCTCCTGGTTTCCGTCCAGTCGCTCTAACCCATTGAGCTACCATGGCCAACGTGCCGTCCTGACATTAAATTCTCCAATTGACTCATATATTTTCCCGGTAAACCACTATCTATACAAAACCGTAGCCTGTATAATACTAGTGTGAAGAAATGATTAATTTGCATAAATTGACTTAAATATCAAATTTGTTGTTTAAATTCAGCGTTTTTAAAGGACGCGACGCGTCTCTCATACTACCATTTAGGTAGAAAAGGTTTAGTTATATTTATTTTCTTAAAAATTGCCTCTAGCAATTTGGGTTAAAGTAGAATATGTTTAATATATTTGAACGAAACAATCTATAGACTGAATTTTAAGTGAAGTTCTCTTCGTTCTGTCTAACGTTATTACAATTGATAGACAAACTGCTTTACAGAAACACATTTCAACTAACCCATAGACATCCGTTTTGGGCAACACCCCCTTTCAATTGAAAGGGAGCTGGATTTTGCAATCTCTGTTAGTTCTGGAAAATCAACCGAAGATCTCAGTATTGACGTTCCTCTGACCAAACGCAGAGTCTCAAACACTCGTTTTGTGTGTGCATCTATTAGAGTGCTGTCTCATAATGTGTTCAGCTCATCTGCATTTTAGGTTGTCGCGGCTTTCTTTAATCTTGTTCTCTTCCTTAGTTCTTGGTTCTGCATTCTGTCTCTCATTGTTTTAAGCAAAACTTCTCTTTCCACATTCCTTAGGAAGATATCTATGGCTTGCCCTTGAGTGTGTGTTTGTGAAACTTCATTTTTGAGCCATATAACATAGATGGTAAAACAATGTTTGACCGTTTAAATGTATATTGTAGTATTTGTCTAGGACAATTTTAGGAATCAATATTTAGACCATGCAGCTGTGATCCTTTGTCCACTGTGTTCTTCAACAACAACAACAACAACAACAACAACAACAACAACAAATGATTTTAGCCAAGTATGAAGTTGCCTGTACGTATTCCAGAGACTCGTTGCCTGATAATGTGAACTTCACCTCCTTGTTATTTGTTATAAACCAGATGTTTGGTCACTTTTAGATCTGTAATATGCGCCTTCACTTCCTCTGGTGAGAAATATGTTAGTAAATCTCAAGTGTAATAGTTTTGTCTGGCTAAGCATACATGAATCTGCTGTGATCTTTTGAGATATATCCTAGAAAACCTCTAAAGAGTTTTTCTTACTCCTGTTTGTCTGGAGATGTCAGTTAGATGGTTAGAAAGAATTTATGAAGCGGTCGTTGAAGCCAGAACAGTGTATGCAGTGGATGCAGAGATAGGTACACAATTAGACCAGATGTATGGATTGTTTTGCAAAGAACTACTAGGGCTACCAAAACCGGCACAAGAGAGGTGGCATTACTAGAGTAGGGTAATACAAAAAGGAGGGGAATAATAATAGAGAGAATATTGAAATTCTGGTATAAGTGTATTAAAGGGCAGAAAGGGGAATTATTGAATCTGTGCATGAAGCAACAGAAAAGCATCAAAAATACAAATAGTTGGTGGGTGGAATTGGAAAGAATGATATTAAAGATAGGCATGGGAGATCTATGGAGAGCAGAGGAGCTTTTTGGAAGGAAGTGAGAACTAGACTACAAGACATAAGATGGGCAGGAGATATGGGAAAGTATAGAAGAAAAGAAATAATTGAAATTCTATAAGCAATTAAAGACATAATGGGGTAGGGAAAAATATATAGATCAATGTGACAAAACTGGAAGAGAAGGCATAGCATGGATGAGGGTAGGAATATTATACTTAAAAGGGTTGAGAAGTAATGAGACAGGGATATGCGAATTTTGTGGAGATGAAGAGAGCACTGTTCATTACCTAATAGAATGTAAGGAGCTAACAAATTACAGGAGAAAAATATGAGATAAGAAATGGGACAGTGTGAGCAAAGAAATATTGGCGGTACGCATGCTAACAGGGATGGGAGAAAAGAAAAATAGATGTATAGGAGATTTCTTATATAGGATAGAAAAGTGGATTAGGATAAAAGAAGCGAAGGCCAAGAAGAAATGACACCAAGCTGCTCAGGAAAACCAAAGGCTTATAGCCAGGGGAACTGAATCAGCGAGTAAATCTTAGGCTCAGCAATTTCATGTATTCGTACAAGAGGTATAGTACAGCATGTTCTATGTCAAATTTTATTGTACTGAATTTGTAATGGATACTGTACAAATAAATGAATATAAAAATATCAAATACTCCTGTTTGTAGTTTGAACTCCTTGCCTTGTTTGTCTAGATGAATTCTCACTGTAGCGTTTGAATGTACGAGAAGTGTCTCTAAGAACCTTCTTGTTGTTCGGTTCTCTGATTTCGTAGTTCTGTAATTAATGGAAGTCCTGAGTGTATTTATTCTAACAGTTATCACTTTTAGCTGGTCGTGTAGAAATATCTTGTTCGGAATCCAGCTTGTTCTGCTTAGTTCTCTCCCAGAATACATCAATGCACTTGGTGGTGATTTTGGAGAATATTTTGTACACATTTAACATCAATCTGATCAGTCGTAAATCGTCTATTATCTTCTTTGGATCCCTTTTGGTAAAGCAGAAGTACACTGATAAGCTTCCATTGGTTGGGTATGTTTTCCACCTGTAACATTTCGTAAAATAAATCTGTCAGAGTATTCACTGTTTCTTCTCCCCATAGTTTTACCGCTCTTCGGTAATTTTGTCTGCTTCCGGTGACTTAGCTGTTCTCGTTCCTTGAATAGCTGTTCTGACTTCGCTTCTCGGTAACCAAGGAAGTGCATTTCTTTATTGTTTTTCAAAGAACTCTGACGCTATAGTGTTCGCTGTTTACAGTGTGCTGCAGCATAGATGTTCAAATTAAGCTGTACTGTCCACCAGCGCTAAGTACAGATGTACAGATGTATTATTTCATATTGAAAGGAATCCTGCATGGTAGGGATGAGTAGCAACTGTGGTGGGGATAGTGCACCTATCGCGACAATGCGTCACACGCGTAAGATTACGAGAGGGGAGGGCGGTGCATAAGGTGTCTAAAAACAAATTTCATTCTCGAAGCCAGTTTTGCAGCCAGTTTTGCAGCTCTTATAAACTAAGTTGTAATTCTTACTATGGTAGTACTCTCCACGCTAAATAGTACATAGGCATTTGGAACAAAACCCTGTTCTCCCCCAGCAGGCATGATAAACAACTGTCGGCCTTTCAATATCGCTGCAGAGTCCCTGTAACGTATTTCACTCCAGGCACATGGTCCAGTATGTGCTGTATTTATATAAGTTTCATTCATATAAACTATATAAACTTCACTTTGATATCTCCGAATATTTCGTAAATACTTAAGCCTTTTTGCACATATGGTGCGATGTTCGATTAAAATTTGTCTGTCACGCTTAGTGTTTTTTTTTCTTCAATTAATCCTAGCTTCAAAGGAACTCTTCTTAATGTCCAGACACTGCCTTGGAAGTCAGTAGAATTTTTAGCTTCATAAGCACTTTCTTCAAAATTGGTCTTTGTTTTTCTGTGCTTTAACAATTATTCATAGTTCGCCTAACTACTTCTGAATTAAAACATCCAAATTAGATTTTGTGCATGTTCTTAATCTTTGTTAGAGAAGGACGTTGTTGCACTAGCACCAATGGTTTTTCTTTCCTTAATAACTATCCTAAACTTCTTTCAGACACAACTGTTGCCTCAGATACCCTTCCCCAGATTTTTATAGCTGACCCAGACCATTGTTCCTTTTTTATAAATCTATGGATATTGGTTATTACTTCTCGTTTTTTTAAATGTAGCACTTTATTTCCTAATGTGCTGCTAGGAGGCGTCATTTATAAATGCTCTCTTGGAACCAGGAGCCAAGCACATTTTGAAACAAGCTGTAGTGTTACCGAGTAGCTCTGCACGTGTTTAGTTGCTCGCAACTGGCACGCAACTGACCTGCCCTCCCCTCCAGTTGCAACCGTTCTGAGGTGGACTCGTCCAGATACCACTGCGCATCGCTCTGCACTTTTCAAGATAAAAAATAAATACATCTGTATTTTTATATCTTGACAGATAGAGAGCAATGCGCAGTGGTATCTGGACGAGTCCACTTCAGAACGGTTGCAACTGTAGGGGAGGGCAGGTCAGTTGTGTATCAGTTGCGAACGAGTAAACAAGTGCAGAGCTACTCGGTAACACTACAGCTTGTTTCAAAATGTGCTGTCTCCTGGTTCCAAAAGAGCATTTAGAAATGACGCCTCCTAGCAGCACATTAGGTGCTACATTTAAAAACACCAATGTCTATAGATTTATAAAAAAGGTCTGCTATGAATATCAGGGAAAGGGTATCTGAGGCAACAGTTGTGTCTAAAAGAAGTTTAGGTGAGTTATTAAGGAAACAAAAACCATTGGTGCTAGTACAACAACGTCCTTCTCTATGCACAGAAAACAAAGATTAAGGACATGCACAAAATCTAATTTCGATGGCTTTATATCAGAAGTAGTTAGGCGAACTGTGAATAATTTTTACAACACAGAAAAACAAAGACCAACTCTGAAGAAAGAGCTCACGAAGCTTCGAAATTCTATTGACTTCCAAGGCAGTGTCTCAATACTGAGGAGTTCTTTTGAAGCTAGGATTTATATAGAAGAAAACCAAGCGCGACAGACAAATTGTAATAGAAGATCGTACCATACGGGCAAAAAGGCCTAAGTATTTACGAAATATTCAGAGACATCGCAGTGAAGTTTATATAGATAACATTTATATCAATGCAGCATAAACTAGACCTTATGCCTGGAGTGAAACTCGTTACAGAGACTCCGCAGCGGTGTCGAAAGGCCGACAGCTGGTTATCATGCATGCTGAAGGAGAACAGAGTTTTGTTCCTAACGGCTATATACTATGTACTATTTAAAATCAAACAAAAGCGAGGAGATTACTACGATAGTAAGAATTACAACTTAATTTATAAAAGTTGCAATACTGGCTTCGGGGGCGACATTTGTTTTTAAACAGCTTGTGCAGCATACTCCCCTCTCGTAATCTTACGCGTGTGACGCATTGTAGCGATAAGTGCACTATCCCCACCACAGTTGCTACTCATCCCTACCACGCAGGATTTTCTGTCAAGATAACATAATACATCTGTAAGTCCCTGAAAGGAATGTGCCATTCAGTGCCACCCTTACACAGTGGGAGAAGGACAGCAAATGTGTGTGACAGAGAACGCAAGCTACACAAGGAGTAGAACCGTTAAAAACATGCGCCCTATTCACTCTGTGCACTAAAACCGAAAAGATTTATTCATAAAAGTAGAAGCCGTGAGAATGTTACTCAATGGTCTGTAACTGAACTGACATGGGGTGTCATACATCTGTCCAGGAGGGTGTGGGAACCTTCTCCAACCCCCCTACGTCTCAGGCTCCGGAGACTTTCTTTCCTGTGGAATACTGTAGTTGTTTCTCCTATCTGCCCAGAACAAGAAGGCAAGCTAGAGAAATGTGTAACGCTCACTTTTGCTGTCAGTACGGTGTTCATGCTCACCTTCGTAGTATGACAAGGATGCTAGGTTTGTTTAAAATACACAAGAGTTGTCAGATAACTCACCCATATATAATACCTGCATTTACTGCAACAAACATTAGATCTGGCAGCATAGGTGGCTCTTATGCATTCTCATACACTCATTTCCTAGTAAACAGATCAACTAACAGAGCAGATAAACGGTTCAAACCGCTCTCCCCTCATTCCTCTCTTGCCATCTTGTGTTGGGCATAGGGCAGATTTTTCTGCTACAATACATTTTCCTGGGTGTTAGTTTCTGTTTGTTTAAGAGTACTTTCTTTACCTTGGTTAACACTTCTTAAATCTTTCTCGGATATTTTGCTTTAACATTTCTTACATCACCACGTCTACGTCCTTGCCACACACACACACACACACACACACACACACACACACACACACACACACACACACACACACACACACACACACACACACACACATATATATATATATACATATATATAATTCCTTTGTGTGACTTTATTAAGTTCAGTGCAGTTAATAAAGGAAGCTACGGTTTTCATCTCTGACATTATGGTCTCCGCTCTTTGCTGAATTGGTTGTATTTTGTCACTAACTCTTTAAAATCTTTTCGCCGTATTACCCCTGTGTTGTGTTGATAGATGATTCGTTGATAATTTGTGCGGATGCCGAGGATGTATTTTTTTTTTTAATTTACGTCCTCCAACGTTGTCATATCGCACGATGAATGAAATGGATGAGATGATGCTCAAATGAGTCCGCGGTACATGGAGCTTAGAGTTACCGGACATTCATCAATCAGGATAAGGGAAAACCCCGGAAAAACCTTATCCAGGTAGCCCGCCCTAACCGAGATTCGAACTCGGGGCCTCTTGAACGTGAGGCAGACACGCTACCATCCACGCTACCGAGGTGGGTGGATGTATTGTTTATTTACTTGGGTTTAATTTAAATTTTCACCTAAATTTTCTTTAAACTTAGATTGACAACTTCGTCTTTTGATATACGTGTAACTTCCTCCAAATGGCTTTTACTTTTCTCTATGCTGTCTACTGCAATAGCCACATCCATCCATGCACTACATTATCTGAAACTTTCTTTCATTTATAATTTGCCATTCGGTACTCTACATGTCCATTTGTGCATTGGGTTTTCGTTGAAGAAGTTCTTTGCATATTTTGAAATTTTGTCATTGGGCAAATTATATTAGTGTTCCTCTTTCATTTCTATACACCAAGCCATAAGGCCCAACCTATAGCCCCTAATACCAACATTAGATTTGATTTTGTGTTAGTCAACAATTACGTAATTAATTTTCTATCTATGTGTTAATTATTGGTAAGGGATTGGTCCATAATTCCTGGCATTTTTAATGGGATTTTTGTGTGCAAAGTATAAGGTTTTAAAATTAACCTCTACAAAATAGTGTGGTCTCTACATGGTACTCTAGCAATTTCTGTGGCTGTTGTACGTCAGTTAAACGTAAAAAGCGTAAGGTATCAAAATACTTTTTGTTGTGACTTTACACTTGATTTTATTAACATGGAATAGTCAAACAGAATAAAAGTATTGTAACGGGAGCGCTGGAACACCCTGTGAAGGCAGCTGGCAGCGGAAGGGCAGGGGAGGTTCGGTTAGCCACACCTCCTCCTCGTTCGTCTTGTAGTGGTGACAGGCTGTGGTCAGGAAAAAAACATGACTGTGTCGCCTCTTTTCTCTACACCTGTTTCTCGATCTTTCTGTTACTAGAACAATCCTGTAAACACCAGAAGGCGGGATATTCCGATATAAAGAGGGTTACGGACAGACGGAGTTAGTTAGTCAGTTGTTGGTTTGGTCAGTCAGTCAGTTGGTTAATGTGTGAATGAGGACAGTTCTTGGTGTAAGAAGGCAGTGTTAGTCAGTGACGTGTAAATGAACGAAAGGGTTGTGCAACGGAAGACTGTACGTAAGTGGTATGTGCATCGGAGTTTATGTAATCGCGAGTACAAGTGAAATTGTAACGGACGAACTGGTGAACCGTAATTGTGTGCATTACGTAATTTTGTGTAATTGGCAAGTGTTTAACTGTAAGTCGGTGGAAATAAAGAACATTTTTGAGTGGTGAAATTGGACTTTTTATTCCACGAACCCACAAAGTCACACTGGTGTCAGGAAGCGGGAAAACAACATCACCGAACATTACAACCATGGACGCGGCATTGGAAAATTTTTTGGAGAAGATGATGGAAATGAAGGCCGAACTAATCTCGGAAATGAAGACGGCTAAAGACATCACCAGGAAGATGGAAGAAATGCAGGCCGAATTAACAGAGACGCTGGAGACTAGAAATAACCTGGCCGCGGAACTGAAACTAATCAGGACGGCTAGGGACAACATCGCCGAGAAGATGGAACAAATGAAGGCCGAGTTAACCACGGGAATGAGAGCAGCGAATGACGGTCTGGCTACCGAAATGAAGGTGGCGAACGAGGCTCTCGCCGCCAAGTTTGAGGAACGGTTGGCCGGCGTGAGGGATGACGTCGCGAACCTGGGCAAACGGAAGGGTCAAGTAGACGACCGCCTTAATGATTTAGAGGAAAAGGCCGACAACATCGCAAAACCCCTCACCCGCCTGACGGAGGAAAACCGGCCTTATGTGTGGACGGAGGACGCCGAAGACGCTTTCCAGCACCCGAAGGAGACCCTGTGCAGTGCTCCAACTTTGGGTTTCCCACAACCGGGTGGCGCCTTCATTGTGGACACCGACGCTAGTGACCATTGCATTGGAGGTGTCCTATCGCAGATCCAGGACGGCCATGAGCGCACAAGAGTGGAAGAGAAGGAGCGTGCCGCAGCAGTCCGAGTAGTTGTGGCAGTGCCTGCTGAAGGCTGGGATAGCGCAGGCCTGAGGAGGGAGCAGCTGGCGGACGCAGACTTGGGGCCACTCTTGAGGGAAGTGGACGCAGGGACGAGACCAACCTGGGAGGACATCGCACCGAGGAGCGCCACCTACAAGTCGCACTGGGCCCAATGGGACTCGTTGAAGACCAGAGAGGGCGTGCTGTTCCGGGTATGGGAGTCACCGATGGGAAGGCGCAGAGAGGACAGTTGGTACTTCCCCGGAGCAAGGTCCCGGAAGTCTTGGTGGAAGTGCACGCCGGTACTTCAGGAGGACACCTGGGAGCGAACCGAATGATTCACAAACTACGGCAGCGCTACTTCTGGCTCAGACTCCGGGCAGATGCTGGTGGTACACCTGGACCGCCTCGCACGCTACCATGGGGCTGTTCGAGGCGAACAGCTTTGAGGAGGGAGCAGTGTAACGGGAGCGCTGGAACACCCTGTGAAGGCAGCTGACAGCGGAAGGGCAGGGGAGGTTCGGTTAGCCACACCTCCTGCTCGTTCGTCTTGTAGTGGTGACAGGCTGTGGTCAGGAAAAAAACATGACTGTGTCGCCTGTTTTCTCTACACCTGTTTGTCGATCTTTCTGTTACTAGAACAATCCTGTAAACACCAGAAGGCGGGATATTCCGATATAAAGAGGGTTACGGACAGACGGAGTTAGTTAGTCAGTTGTTGGTTTGGTCAGTCAGTGAGTTGGTTAGTGTGTGAATGAGGACAGTTCTTGGTGTAAGAAGGCAGTGTTAGTCAGTGACGTGTAAATGAACGAAAGGGTTGTGCAACGGAAGACTGTACGTAACTGGTATGTGCATCGGAGTTTATGTAATCGCGAGTACAAGTGAAATTGTAACGGACGAACTGGTGAACCGTAATTGTGTGCATTACGTAATTTTGTGTAATTGGCAAGTGTTTAACTGTAAGTCGGTGGAAATAAAGAACATTTTTGAGTGGTGAAATTGGACTTTTCATTTCACGAACCCACAAAGTCACAGTATATAAAAGCTAAACCGACAGTTTCGACTTCCGGGTAGGCCTCTGTATTATTTTAAATGCTCTGACGATGTGTTTGTCCTTGCAGAAGAGTAGCACATCATCAGCAAATGGTACCATTTCGATGTGCAGCTGAGATGGAAAATCTGCCATGTACAGGCTGAACAGCGTGGGGGATAGCACACTTCCTTCGGGGCAGTGTAGATGACGCCAGCGATTGTTAACTTTAAAAGTGTGGTGTATGAGACAGCTGTGTAAGTTGAAAAATGTGAGGATAGATCCAGTTGGAGAAATGTGTATAGGAGACCGTGGCAGGCCTTTAAGAGGGCCTTCTCGAAATCCAGAGGCACTACAGCTGTGAAAGCATTCTCCTGGAACCCCAGAGCTGTGGCTTTCACCACCCGTAATATTTACATGATGTCTTCATGTAATTGTAATTCCTGAAGCTAGATGAAGGTAAACATAAGAATAAAAATCAAATTCCCATTAGTGGTCGAGTGCTCAGAACGAAAACCGAAATGATGGTTGGGGATGGCTTGAATGTTGCCCATAAGTGGAGACAAACGGATCAAAACCATCCTATCGAGCACTTTCGAGTGGAGCAAATTCTCCTCACCTTCAGATACGGCGATTGTAGCAGTTTAGTCACACCATCACGTTTGAAAACGGCTTCATCGGTCAACTATCATATGATATTCTAAACATTCATTTCTTCCTACTGATTACTTTATGTCAAAATGCTCAAAGTCTGTATAATTTTGACCCTAAAGGTTGAGATATTTTATACACACATACGTAAACAATAAATACATAGAGTACATATATACATACCTGATATGTGCACATTATCTGGCAGCGCTAAAGCATTAACACGTTGACTTGTTTGAGGTGATTGCTGATCAGGAGTCCCATCATCGAGAGAAACAGTTACACCAACTTTAATGTGTTTATCGACAGCAGGCAATGTTCCAGGTGGAATCTCTACATATTTACTGTATACACTTTGACCAGGAACAGCCTGCAGACAAATGACTGTCCCACTCTCGTGTTCCTCTGGTTCAGATGTGCCTTCAGACATCTCAGGTTGCTTGATTTCTTCTTCGCTTGCTTTAAGTTCGTCATTGATGTCCTCACTATCTCTTGTCATTTCTATGATGTTGCAGTTATTCTAAACTTGCTTTTTAAAGTATCCCCTATTTTTAGCGTATGCCGATTGACAATCTGAATATGGCATGTTTCCAGGAACTCTTAAAATGGTTAAATCTCACAAAGGTTCTGAGCAGAGAGTGGAAAAATTAAAATTGTGATCAAAGTAGCTATCTTCAGAGGTAGACTTTGGCATATAATCCTGTTCTCAAATGCACTCTATTTTAAAATATATTTTGCTCTTGAAATTCTTCGTAGATTTAAACATTAAGGGCCATTTTCTTTTTGTTGTTAATATTCCACTGTGAGATTCTGAAACAGTAAGACCAGCGTATCATTAGCAATTAACACTAATTATAAACTGATCCTAATTCCAAATCAGTAGTAATTAAACTACCTAGTAATTAAACGCGAATTTATAGGAAGAAATTGTGGGTAAATATGTAATTCTTCTGAATCTATAACTTAATTGAAATGTCACCTTTACATTGGTAGTGCTTCAGTATGAAAATTAACAAGTGGTAATATAAATTGTCGCTTGAGCTCAAGAGTTCAGATTCTATTATTCCTGCTCTATTCGAAGATAGTATATGAAGACGAGCGAGAAAACCAAATGAATAAAACTGAAAAAGTAAGATTACAAGAACTTTAGTTATAAATACCTCTACATTTTTTGGGAGGGGATTTGGCACTGCGACCAGTCTTGGTCTATTGTACCTTAGCTCCCAAATGGAAAGATGAGGTGAGAGGAGACGAGGGCGGCTGTCCCAAGGAGCCACTACAATGCAGAGGACAGGGTTTCTACATTTTACTTAGATGGAAACCTCCCCCGGCAGACCAGGACAAGGGACATTCTCCGAATTGTGAGTCCAGAGGGTCTACTCCCATCAGTCCTGGACCCATAGGACCAAGACCCGGACCTCTTTAAACCAGGGCGTATCCGAGCTGTCCCAAAGGTCGCTCGGCGTCCTCCGTGGGGCTTTCCATAAGGCAAGACCTGTGTTACTAACAAGCACCCCCGCATCTGGTCCAAGGACATAAGACGGAATGGAAGTGGATACGCCACTTACGCACGCCAACACCAAAGGTGAAGGCTACCGATATGACCTCGGTGGGGCCACCTGGTGATCTAGCACACCTTCTACTAGCTCTGCAGGCTAGTACCCAGGAATATTAATGGCTTCCCTCAACCCCGTCCGGAGACGTACCGATTCCCACGGGTATCGGGAACCACTGCCCCCTCGAGACCAACCCAATCCGAACATCTCCCAGAGGGAGGGGCTCGAATGTTCGGCCCGAGGTTCCTCTAGTAACGTCAGAGGTACCACGAGTGCTAGGGGTCAGCAGCGCCCGCACCACGGCAGCTGAAGGGGACGGATCCCCTCCCCTACGGGATGTGATTAGCAGTAGAGAGTTCGAAGGCCGGCAATCGGCCTACCGGAGGAGGAGGTATTTCACTCAGAGCATATCATCCTGCCATGCACCGCCGAGACTCCTGCCGAAACATCTACCCTGAAAGAGACCCCAAGATGAGAGATGATATGAAATGATAATGGAGATGAAATGGAGAGTCAGAAAATTCGAGGGACGTAATTAACCTACCCAGCAATTGCCTAGCGACCCGGGAAAACCCCGAAAAACCCATGGGTCAGGTAGCTCAGCCACGGGAATCGAACCCGGGCCTTCCGAATGCGGGCCACAGATGAAACCGCCGCAGCATCCCGCTCAGTTACCTGTACATTTAGTATACTGAAATGTTGAAATATAATTCAATAGTACCAGTCAGTTTTTATTTTCTTACTCTCAATCTAAATCGACTCCGCTCTAAGATTATATGGCAAAGTAGACAAAGTGGGAAAACGTGCTACTCCGTCGATACCTGTTGAGGGAATGATCGCGACCACGTGATCAAAATGACCAACTATCTTGCCCTTTAGAATGTTTGCAGCGCTTTCTGAGGTGCTTTTTTGTTAGGTTTAATGATATGGTGTCAGATCATGTCACAGACAAACGTATGCGATACTTTCACTACAATTGGAACACTCTGTATAAAATATTCTGTATATTCTGTATAAAAACAATATTTTTCCATTTCTGCTCACAAACATCCCCCATGTCAAAACGAAGGCGCAAAAATTCGTTTTCTTAAAGTTTGGCCAATTGTAGAACTTTTGCGATTCTTGGCGGAAAAACAAATCCGCTTAACTCTAGTGATAAATTGACATCCTCAATTGCAACGTAAGAAATATTTCGTAAAATTTTGAGTGTGCTTTTCATCATCACCTTTCACAGGTTTCCCATTGTGATGTTTCAGATATTGCAGGAAAGTGACCATGTTGTAAGTAAAAACTAAAATGTTCACTTCTTAGTCCCCTTAATATCTTAAGTGCAACATGAATTCACAATAACGCAATCGATTACCGTTATATATATATATATATATATATATATATATATATATATATATATATATATATATATGAAAATTAATTGAACTCGAGACTATTTTACTATTGAGGTAATGGAGCGTTATTTACATTTTTGTAAGAGTCATAAGGAATGTTTGAAATAACATTATGAGCTGTTTATTTATTAATTCGATTTAGTAAAACGTTTTCCTAACTGGTTATTGAGCTTTTTAATATTTCCTCCCGCAAGGCTTGCAATGCTGAATCAATCAATGACGTCGCATTCATATAGGCGCTTTTGTATACATCACCACGTATTCTTTGTACCAAAGCAGTTTGTGTTCAGTGCAGTGTCGCGTTTTGGTATAAGTATTGTGTACAATATTAAACTTCATTTCTTATTTGCTCATTTAACTTTGTAAAATATGAATCGCATATTCACAAGGAGTTCGATCAAAAGAGGAATTTCCTTTATTCCCCGAACTGGAGTATCTCTGAGAAATTTGAAGAGTTTTGACACAAAGTGATATTTAAGACCGTTTTCGAGCATTAAGTTTGGACGATCCACCTTCGATACCTGATGGAACATTACATCAGAAAAACTACTCTCATCAATGACTCAACGTGTCAAGAACACGGTCAAACGATCAAAATTTCAAATTTCAAATTTTGGGACAAAACTATTTTAGTTTCAACCAGCCAAATTTGCACCCTTAACAAAATCCCAGTTATGAAGCCCGATCTGATTTTGTCACTATTAATATCGGAAGTAGGCGCTATAAAAGAAAGATTTCGGAATAACATATCACAAGAAATAGCCAGTATTTCGAAATCTAAGGTACAACATACTGAAGACGAGCTGCAAAGAGCAGTATATATTTTACAGAAGTTATGTAAGAATTATAATTTCAAAATTTTCACAAATAAAACAAAAACAATGGCGTTTCGAGGTAAAGACACTGTTAGAACCAAAATAGTAATTTATTATATTATCTTAGAGCAAGTTTGAAATATTTGGGAACATATGTCAGTTATAAATATGAAAATGAGTTTAAAAATAAATTATCAATGTTTCAACAAATATGCGACATAATAAATAGAAGCCTAAAAACTAAAATCAGAAAAGAAACACGGATGAAATTTTATAAAGTAATGGCTGTGCCTGCTTTTCTTTTTGGTCCTAAAACATGGACATTAACAAAAGCAGACAAAAACAGGCTGCCGAAATGAGATTTTTAAGAGCATTAAAGGGATGTACTCTTTTAGATAAAATCTCAAATGAAAAAATAAGAGAAGATTTAGAAATAAGTTCTTTAGAAGAAAAAATAATAAATTATAGAAATGAATGGAGAGAGCATATCGAGAGAATGCCGAGAGATAGGATCCCAAGAAGAGTTATAAACTATAAACCTAGAGGAAAGAGACATCCGGGAAGACCACGAAAACGATGGTCAGACATGTTTTAAGCCGGAACAGGCAGCATTGCCTAGCCCTTGGAGTAAAGAAGAAGAGGAAGAAGAAGAGGAATAGGAAGAAGAAGGTACATGTAAATAAAATTATGTTTGGGGCATATAATGTCACAAAAAATAGAAAACGCCTACAAAGTCACATTATTTTACCTTCCCGGATATTACCGATACCGGTGTTAGGTGGCACGGATTCCACTAGCCCGGGAAGTCGGGAGCGAGGGGATCCGAAGCATTGGCCCGATAGATGAACCAGACCAAAGCCTGGGATGAGAGCGAGAGAAGTGGATGATAGTATGAGGGTGAAATATAATAGGAAAGATGGACGATAGAGCAATTGGTGGAATGATGATGGGAGAACCACAGTTCCTGGAGAAAATCTGGCCCAGCGCCGAGTTGTCCACCAGAAATCTCACTTTGCGGTCGGCTGGTTTCGAACGTGGGCCGCCCTGGTGAGAGTCGAGGGGTCTAACCACTCGACCGAGGAGCGGGCACATCACATTTGAAAAACGTAATCATGTCTCAGTACTTCAGCAGTCGTGCAGCAAGAATTTGAGCAGCTACCTTTAGTATGGCCCCTTATACTCTGAGTTTGTGATCGGAGGAAGATAGAATGTACGGACTATACAGAGTCGTACGCAATGAGTGTATTTGGTTTTCCCAGAAAAGAAATTGAAACGTATACCTTCACTCACGGTCACTTTTAGACATTCATCCATGATGAATACCCCATTTAGGGGGAATGCCATCTAGATTACTGAATAGGACTTTAATGTCAGAGGCTCTAACAAGCCTAACAAGCCCCCCCCCCCCATCTGGTCCTGTGGACTCAAGACGGGAGGAAGTGTATACGCCTGGTGATCTAGCACACCTTCCACTAGCTATGCTGGCTAGTACACGGGAATATTAATGACTTCCCTCTACCCCGTCCGGAGACGTACCCGATTTAACGGGTATCGGGAACCACTGCCCCTTCGAGCCCAACCCAATCCGAACAACTCCCTATCAGGGAGGGGCTCGAATGTTCGGCCCGAGGTTCCTCTAGTAACGTCAGAGGTACCACGGGTGCTAAGGGTTCGCAGCGCCCGTACCACGGCAGCTGAAGGGGACGGGTCCCCTCCCCTACGGGGAGGACTTGTTTAATACGAGAATAAGGATTGGATGGCTGGCCCCGTAGCTCAGTCGGTGGAGCACCTGCCTGTCGTGCTAGGGGTCCCGGGTTCGATTCCGGCTGGGAGGTGGGGATTTTTCTCCATCGAAGATGATTCCCCATCTTCCCCAGTCTGGAAGTATGAATGAGAGTGTGAATGTGTGCGTGATCTAATGATACAACCCAACAATTACGGGTTAACACCTTCGATATGTACCAAAGGAGAACGGCCGCCGACTTGATCATTGCAGTTAAAGGCGGGGTATACTTAAAAATAAAACAGATTGTATGAATCAATATGACTGACAAGTAACTTTTTAAGTGTTTATAAGAACAAAATGTAAACAGGAGTACATAAATAACTAAGCTAGACACAGGCAGTAGTCCGACAACTTACCCAGATAGACTACGGGGAGACCCACTAAGAACTTCAACTTTCACTACACTAGGACTACAGCAGATGTTCTGTAATAATACTATACATTATCTGGCCTTAAAGTTTGCACGGATATCAACAATACGCCACAGCACAACTTTCAGAGCGAAGTGCAAGTGGAAATAGTTCATTACTATATTGCGTACATTATTGCTTATTTAATACATTCAAATAATGAACGGGGTGAGTAAATACTGTAATTAATTCCCAAAACACTTAAACATGAGCTGCAGTGAAGTATATGACGAATACGTTAAGAGTCAGATGTAAACATCTGACCACAGAGAATGTTAACACGTGTTTGTTGGCGGAATATAACTGCACTGTTTATGTACGTCCCCACTTTAAGCACAGAGAGATTGCAGCTAATTGGGGCTAAAGTGTGCCGATGGTAACTAAGCTGATGGAGCCCTTTTGATCATGGTTACCAACCATGTTACTAATCAACTAATCAACTGATTGCATCGCCGTCAAACCTCAATATGTACCACTACTTTAATGCATTTGCGTATTATTTTCATTTTACCTTTTTTATGAACTTGTACAATATGGGTATAGTAAAACTTAAAGAAAATATATTATGTATGTAATCACATGTATTCCCTGCCCTACTTTTACTTAAACTATTTTTCAAAATAATAGAAATATTTTGATTACATGTTTCCTTACAGCTACAGTTGGCTTAAGCTGTAGTCAAAGCATTTAAAAGCTGGTCGAAATGTGATGGCTTTGATATTCCATTATTTTTGCATAACAAGGTCATAAAAAGCGATTAACAACTTCCTGTTTGGGAAAGGTATAAGTATTTGAAAATTCAAACCAATTGTACGAAATGCATCGAAGATAGTTATCGGGCTATCTCCACAAAAATTCGTGTGCTGTAACTACATACGAGGGTTGGCTAATAAGTCACGGGCCTCAAATAAAAGAAATATTAACATGTTTTTTTTTCTTTTTTTCTCAACAATCTCTAAAAATACTAATGAATTTGTCATATTGGGGTTTTAATTTAATTAAATCATCTCTGTAATGCGATTTATCATGTTCCTCAAAACATGGCCGTATCAATGACCTCCTCGTTGCTGTCAAATATTAGTTCTCCAAGAAATGTTTGAGGTTCGGGAACAGGCGGTAGTCACTGGGAACTAGATCTGACGAATATTGTGGATGTTCAAGCAACACCAACTTTAATTCGCTCATTTTTCCCATTGTAATGACTGAAAGAGGGGCCGGAGCATTCTCGTGAAGAAAAAGGATTTATTTCTTTGCCAAATGACGTCTTTTTCTTTTCACCTCATCACTCTAACGTTGTAGTAAGCTTGTATAGTAGTCATCAGTGATACGTTTAATCTTTTCCAAGTAATCAATAAAAATTAATTCCATGTGCATCCCAGAAAACACTAGCCATAACCTTATTAACTAACAAAATATACTTTGCCTTTTTAGAGTTGGTTCACCTGGAGCAATCCACTGTTTTGTCTGTGATTTACTTGATGGAGTGTAGTGATATATCCAAGTTTCATCCATGGTAATAATCTGTCTCAAAAATTCCCTGGGATTTTTACGGTAGAGCTCCAAATTGTTAACAGAAATAGTTTTTCTCTGCAAATTTTGATCAGGTGTCAACAAACCGGCAACCATATTGTACAGACCTTGTGAAATCCCAAAACATTACATAAAATATTACCTGCACGTTACGATGATATGTTTACAGTCTCTGCTATATCAAAACACATTAATTTGCGGTCTTCCAGTCCTATACGATGAATTTTTTCAATGAGTTCTTGAGTTGTGACTCCCACAGGGCGTCCAGAGCGAGGCTTATCTCTAGTGCTCGCACG
>CM060955.1:130720883-130785883 GCA_030765055.1 Mantis religiosa | reverse complement strand
AATACAGTATATACATAAAGTCAAATTGACTACATACAATATACACAGTAAGCAGCATTTGTATGGTTTCGTGTGATATTTGCATAGACTAATTTACTACAAGAAATGTCATAATATGAATATTACAGGTTTGTGAATGTACTATGCTCCCAGTGCTCATTTACATGGTTATAGTTCTAAAAATTCATGAACCGTATAAAAACAGTGTGCATGCAAAGATTTCTTAACCTTATTCTTAAAGTGTTTTAATGATGCAGCTTGTTTAAATGAATTTGGAAGTTTATTATATAACATTATCCCTTTGTAATTAAGGCTTCCTTCATAAAGGTTCGTTTGGTGCGCTCGAATTGCCAGTTTATCCTTGTTACGAGTGTGGTGGTAATGTACATCAGTATTTACTTGAATATGACTTATATGAACATTTGTGGATGTTATGGCTCTCGAAAGGGGACACGTTATTATTCGTCTACCTCCGTATAACTGTGATCTAAATGCAACTGAGCTGGCGTAGGCAAAACTAAGAAATGTTTTCAGAGGATGCAACTTGTGATATCTTCGCTTATCTTTAACACTAGTTTGCTGAACTGCGTTTTTCAAGGTTGACCACGCTGCAGAAACAAAAGAGCGTTAGCTCTCGCTTCTTCCCCTCTGCCCACACCACACCGTAAATCCAGCGCTCTTCTTATCGTGCGTGTACTGTATATATATACAGATATACAGATATATATACAGATATATATATCTGCATGTGAATTAATTTCTGTATTTCCTTGAAGTGAAACATAGGGCCCTCTGAACTGCGTAACCTCGAGGTCCGTAGGCAACGGGTTGAGGATCAGAAGTGATCAGCCCAACGCCGGAAGTGAAAGAACGAGAGAGATGAGGTAATAGGAAAGATAATGGAGCAATCGGTGGAATGCTGACGGGGGATACCGGAGGAACCGGAGAAAACCCGTCCCAGCGCCATGTAGTCCACCATAAATATCACTTTACGGTCGCCTGGGATCGAACCCGGGTAGCCTTGGTGACAGCCAAGCGGTATAACCACTCAGCCATGACGCGGCCATTTGTCTATACGTGCCACCTTATTGTGACTTCGTGGGTTCGTGAAATTAAAAGTCCAAGTTGCAGGAATATAAATAGTTCTTTATTCCACCGAATTACAGTTGGTACACGTATCACATACAGTTACGTAACACTCACAATTACAATCCACACTCACAATTACGTAACACTGCATTCGCTACTCAGCGACAACTCGCTCTCTCGATCCGACTAAAAACTCAGGACTGAGGACTGAGAACTGCCTGAGTCGTCTAAGGCGTCGCTTATATAGGCAGATCGCTGCATCTCGAAGCTTCGCGCCTCGGAACAATGATCCCGATTGTTGCAGACGTCAGGGGGAGGGGAAAGAGACGGTACAGTGGCTCGTGATACTTTTCTAACCATCCCCTCAGTGAGCGCCACAAGATAAATGGATAGGCGTGGCCTTAATGCCTCCTGTCCCCCACCCAACTACCAGTTGGTCGTGCCTTCCGATATATAATTGGGTGACATTATTAATCGAGAGTTGATACATTGTAGTAACAGCTCCCATAGAAACTAACAAAAAAGTGTGCATCTTCAGTGTCAGAACTAGTTGCTACTATGCTGATATGTTGGCTACTTTTGCTTTCAGACATACCTGAATCTTCCTAATAATGAAGGCAAAATTATATGTTATCTTGCCTTAAAAATAACCCAGAGATGGTCATATACAGCTTAATTCACTCTGTGTGTAGACATAAAAGTATCATTGTTCGTAATAATGATAAAACAAAGCTAGCTGTCTCATTCAGTGCAAATAGGAGGAAGTTAATTTAAATATTGAAATGGGTTTTCGTAATTAATCTTTAGCTTAAAAAATAACATCTATTAAGGATGCTGTCAATTACCAGGATATCAGCGACGTCGGTGTATAATAGTTTCGTCTTGCAGGAGTTCTTTGATCTGCCTATTGGCATGGGCCTGTCGTTTTTAAGCACGCTTAGAAACCATTGGTCTGGTCTTGATTTGAACCCAAAACCTTGAAATCAGAGACGCTGTTCAGTTCTTCTCGCTTTGTTTCGAAATTATTTACTTCGCTCTCCCTTTCTGACTATCCTTAACTTATCTCTCCCATTTGCCTCCAAC
Source organism: Mantis religiosa (assembly GCA_030765055.1). Taxonomy (NCBI): domain Eukaryota; kingdom Metazoa; phylum Arthropoda; class Insecta; order Mantodea; family Mantidae; genus Mantis; species Mantis religiosa. Next base: position 130,783,711 of record CM060955.1, on the reverse strand, counting down.
TTAAACGTTCTATAGTTATTCTGATTCTAAAGCTGCCTTCCGAGCCACCGGTTCTACTACTTGGCTCAAAATGATGGGGATTGCTTTAACAAATAAAAAAACCTATAAAAATGTAGTTTTTCATTGGATTCCTGCATACTGTGGTGTTTTTGTAAATGAAATGAAATGGCCGATATTTCAGCAAAGAAAGGATATAAAATCAATTTAATGGTAAAACATATTTCTCCTAATAATCAATTAAAAGAAGAGTTATAAGAAACGTAACTTCAAGTGATAATCAGTAGATAACGCTTCAAATCAAAAGTCAAAATGAAAAAAAAAAAAAAATGGATGACCCATCAATAGTCCTACCAAGAAAATCCTCTGTTGCTGCATTTCAACTGATCAGCTGACATGATTGCTTGAATAAACATCTTTTCAGAATTGTGGAATGGCGCCATTTCCAAATTGTTCAATGTGCTCCAAAGAAGAATAAATGAACATGGAACATTTACACAATTGTGTATCCCTTGCAGCTTTTGTAACTCTGACGAAGGATCGAGGATTTCATTATTAAAACACACACACACACACACACACACACACACACACACACACACACACACACACACACACACACACACACACACACACACACACACACACACACACACACACACACACACACACAAACACACACACACACACACACACACACTACCATTACTCTACTTCTTTCTTTCTTTTTTTCCTTCCTTCTTTCCTTCCTTCTTTCCTTCCTTCTTTCCTTCCTCCTTTCCTTCCTTCCTTCTTTCCTTCCTTCCTTCTTTCCTTCCTTCTTTCCTTCCTTCCTTCTTTCTTTCCTTCCTTCTTTCCTTCCTTCCTTCTTTCCTTCCTTCCTTCTTTCCTTCCTTCCTTCTTTCTTTCTTTCCTTCCTTCTTTCTTTCCTTCCTTGTTTCTTTCCTTCCTTCTTTCTTTCTTTCATTCCTTCCTTCTTTCTTTCCTTCCTTCCTTCTTTCTTTCCTTCCTTCCTTCCTTCCTTCCTTCCTCCTTTCTTTCTTTCCTTCCTTCTTTCTTTCCTTCCTTCTTTCTTTCTTTCCTTCCTTCCTTCTTTCTTTCCTTCCTTCTTTCTTTCCTTCCTTCCTTCTTTCTTTCCTTCCTTCCTTCTTTCTTTCCTTCCTTCTTTCTTTCCTTCCTTCTTTCTTTCCTTCCTTCTTTCTTTCCTTCCTTCCTTCCTTCTTTCTTTCTTTCCTTCCTTCCTTCTTTCTTTCCTTCTTTCTTTCCTTCTTTCCTTCTCTCTTTCCTTCTTTCCTTCCTTCCTTCCTTCCTTCTTTCTTTCCTTCCTTCTTTCTTTCTTTCCTTCTTTCTTTCCTTCTTTCTTTCTTTCTTTCTTTCTTTCTTTCTTTCTTTCTTTCTTTCTTTCTTTCTTTCTTTCTTTCTTTCTTTCTTTCTTTCTTTCTTTCTTTCTTTCTTTCTTTCTTTCTTTGATTCTTTCTTTCTTTCTTTCCTTCTTTCCTTCTTTCCTTCTTTCTTTCCTTCTTTCTTTCCATCCTTCTTTCTTTCTTTCTTTCTTTCTGTCTCACACACACTCACCAAGAAGTCCCGGGTTCGATCCCAGGCGACCGCAATGTGATTTGTGATGAACAAAACGGCGCTGGGGCGGGTTTTCTCCGGGATCTCCAGTTTCCCCCACCATCTCATTCCACCGGTGCTCCATCTTCATCTCATGTATCATCAGTGTCATCGCCTGCGGTGCCGTATGTAGTAAAAGCGGGCGTTAAATACTACACCACACACACACACATACACATACACTACCATTACTCTACTTCTTTCTTTCTTTTTTCCTTCTTTCTTTCCTTCCTTCTTTCCTTCCTTCTTTCCTTCCTTCTTTCCTTCCTCCTTTCCTTCCTTCCTTCTTTCCTTCCTTCCTTCTTTCCTTCCTTCTTTCCTTCCTTCTTTCTTTCCTTCCTTCCTTCTTTCCTTCCTTCTTTCCTTCCTCCTTTCCTTCCTTCCTTCTTTCCTTCCTTCCTTCTTTCCTTCCTTCTTTCCTTCCTTCTTTCTTTCCTTCCTTCCTTCTTTCCTTCCTTCCTTCTTTCCTTCCTTCTTTCCTTCCTTCTTTCTTTCCTTCCTTCCTTCTTTCCTTCCTTCTTTCCTTCCTTCCTTCCTTCCTTCCTTCTTTCCTTCCTTCCTTCCTTCCTTCTTTCTTTCTTTCCTTCCTTCTTTCTTTCCTTCCTTCTTTCTTTCTTTCCTTCTTTCTTTCATTCCTTCCTTCTTTCTTTCCTTCCTTCCTTCCTTCTTTCTTTCCTTCCTTCCTTCTTTCTTTCTTTCTTTCCTTCCTTCCTTCTTTCTTTCCTTCCTTCTTTCTTTCCTTCCTTCTTTCTTTCCTTCCTTCCTTCTTTCTTTCCTTCCTTCTTTCTTTCCTTCCTTTCTTCTTTCTTTCCTTCCTTCCTTCTTTCTTTCCTTCCTTCCTTCTTTCTTTATTTCCTTCCTTCTTTCTTTCCTTCCTTCTTTCTTTCCTTCCTTCCTTCCTTCCTTCTTTCTTTCCTTCCTTCTTTCTTTCCTTCTTTCTTTCCTTCTTTCCTTCTTTCTTTCCTTCTTTCCTTCTTTCCTTCTTACCTTCCTTCTTTCTTTCCTTCCTTCTTTCTTTCCTTCTTTCTTTCTTTCCTTCTTTCTTTCTTTCTTTCTTTGATTCTTTCTTTCCTTCTTTCTTTCTTTCCTTCTTTCCTTCTTTCTTTCCTTCTTTCTTTCTTTCCTTCCTTCTTTCTTTCTTTCTTTCTTTCTGTCTCACACACACTCACCAAGAAGTCCCGGGTTCGATCCCAGGCGACCGCAATGAGATTTGTGATGAACAAAACGGCGCTGGGGCGGGTTTTCTCCGGGATCTCCAGTTTCCCCCACCATCTCATTCCACCGGTGCTCCATCTTCATCTCATGTATCATCAGTGTCATCGCCTGCGGTGCCGTATGTAGTAAAAGAGGGCGTTAAATACTACAATACACACACACACACACACACACACACACACACACACACACACACACATACTCTTTATTATCTCTTCCACTGGCACACCTCCACCTCCTCTACCACATCTATCCCACCTCAACAGTTAATATTTTGAAAACAAAGCATTTTGCATAGAGTGATTATCCAAAATTAAAACACAAGCAAGGCGTTAAAAAAACTGCCGCTGTGGTCTAAATGGTCAGCTACCTGGACTTAGATCCTGTGCTGGAGCGGAAGGTTTTATTTAATTAAAACTGTTCCCGTTCTTCCACTACTTACAAGGAGTTAAAACATCATTAGTTGCCTCTTAAAACAAAGTTCCACATTAGGCCATGGAAGGTAAAGAGGGCTGTTTATACAAAGGAAATGAAATAGAGCGAGAGAAAAAAAAAGTTTAACAGTACACAAAGTTCTACGAGCTCTTCCTTAGCAGTTCGTACTAAATTATTTCCTGCGGTACTGGTTTGGATGTATAAATACTAGTAATTTGTTAAGGCTTCCCAACCACTTCCTAAAAATTAAAAAATAAATAAATAAATAAAAATGCACAACATGCGTAAATACGCGCATTCTGGTTACAAGGTAAGTACCATATTCAATTTGTAATATTGACTATACATTAGATAATCGAAAATTACAGATAAGTACTACAGAAGTATAACTATTTGCAACAAAACCTTCACTTATCTTAAGAAAATAATGTAAATTTTTATATAATTACATAAAAAATAAAAGTTTTAACCCTTTTTCATATAAATGTACTGTTTTTAATAATTTGATTTATAGAATAATAAATATACGCCTGAAAAAAGTGGAATTTAATAAAGAATATAAACATATCGTCGCGAGCATTGTTGCGGCCGGCGTGCACAAAGAGACAGACAGTGCCGCGCGGAGATAAAAGCTTGCAGAAACAGATAAAGAAAGAGACAGATAGCTGACTGTTAAGTGCAGAGTATCTACCCAAAAGTCCGAAAACCCTGGCCTCCTTCAACCCGGGAGGATGTATAACTCCGGGGGTCTTTCCATAGGGCAATACCTGATTTCTTAAAAAGTCCCCCCCCCCCGTTGACAACGCCAAGACGGGATGGAAGTGGATACACCACTTATGCGCGTCAACCCCGCAGGGAAGACTACCGAAAACCTCGATGGGCCGGCCTGGTGATCTAGCACACCTTCTACTATCTATTGTGACTTTGTGGGTTCGTGAAATTAAAAATCCAACTGCACAAACTCAAAATGTTCTTTATTTCCACCGAATTACAGTTGGAACACTTGCCAATTACACAGAATTACGTAGCGCACACAATTACAATTCGCCAGTTCGTAAGTCACAGGTCCACTCTACACTCACAATTACGTACAATTCCTCTGATACACGTACACAGTCTTCCAGTCCGTTCACTAGCACGGCGCTCCTCACGGTGCTCGCCAGCAACTCAACTGAACTGACTCGCCAACTGCAGCCCCTTTTTATAGGAATATCGCTGTTTCTGGAAGTCTCGCGGTTCAGTGAATCATCCCGAAGGTTCCAGATGTCAGGGGAGGGGAAAGAGACGGTACAGGGCTCATGCCGCTCTTCTAATTATCCCCTCAGTTAGCGACACGATATAAATGGGTAGGCGTGGCTGAATGCTTCCCGTCTGGCCCTAACTCTCAGCTGGTTCTATCGGGAATTCCGATGTTCGGGTGACACTATGCAGGCTAGTACCCGAGACTTATGAGGTAACCGTAGCCTGGCGGGAGATTCCCCGTGGGTGTCGAGAGCATATTGCCCCCTCGAGTCCAACCCAATCCGAACAACTCCCCGCCGGGAGGGATTCGGCAGTTCGGCCCGAGGTTTGATTTCTTGTTTGTTACAGAATATTCGATTAATTTCTAGAAATATGAGTAGAGGTATAAAAGGGAAGCCGCGACTCACCAGAGTAGTCAGTCGTAATTGGAATCGTGTGAGTGCAGCGATGTTTTGATAGTGAACACTCTTGTTTGTGGTCGACGACCTTGAAGATTGTATTTATGTATGTTACATAATTCTGCTACTCTAAGGGTTGACCAAAGTGTGTTTCTACGGAAATAATCTCTGCAAACTGGACTTTAAATTCTATAAACCCACAGTCACAATATTATTAATACTGCTTTACCTAATGGTTTCAATAACAACTTTACACAAAAATATTGAAAAATTTAAATATCAAAAAACTGTTAATGATATTCCTACGCTTAAAAACAAAAGATTATAACTTTAAAAAATTTACTTACCATCCATGGGTTAATAAACATTTTCAAAATATTTTTAAAGAGTTTGATATAACTTAAATTTATCAAAATATATATAGTATTTAAAATTTACTACATTTCTCTAAAAAAAAAAAAGATAAAATTTCTAATCATAAAAAGTCTGGTGTTTATCAATTTAATTGTTTAGATTGTGATCAGCTTTATATTGGAAAGACGAAACGTAATTTGTAAATCAGAACGAAATAGAATTCCCGTAACATTAAGTATAAACAAATTGATAAAACGGCCGTTGCAGATCATTTTTGGTTATTTAACCATGAAATAAATCCAGAAGTTAAGTTACTAAAACAAACGGTCCGATAGATTTAATGGTTTAGAAAACATATTTATTTTAAAAAATAAACATCGCGTAATGAAAGACTTGAACTAGTTCCTGATGAAGGCCATAGAGTGTAAAATAGCCAAAAGCTCGATCTTCTTAAATTTGACGCGGCTGATCACCCGTGAAGACTTAATCAACATCGAGTAATGAATTTTGAAATACCAGCACTCGATTCTGTTTTAAGTTTATTTTATTGTATTTTCAGATTTGCTAATACTGGCAAAGACGTAATGACCTTTAGCGATAATAACGTTGATAACGAAGTTGTTTGATGGATGAAGATGTAAACAAGGGTTTACGAAATAGATCTCATAAATTAATAAGAAACATTTACATCATTTTCTTAAGATAAATGAAGATTTTGTTGCAAATAGTTATATTTGTATAGTATTTGTTACTTCACCGTAACTATCTATATCTTTGTTTATTTGTATTTATTATAGCGTATTATTTTGAACTTCGTCGATTTGTATACCTCATAAAGTGCTCAGTTACACAGCAAAATTTCTTGTCTATAAAGCCCTGGTCCTATACGAAGCACGCAAGAAATGTATCAAATGAGGTGATTTTCTTTTGTTTCGACTTTGTTTTGTTCCTGTGCCGATGTAGAAGCTTTGAAAGAAACTAGTTCAGTAAACTAACAGCTTATCGAGCGCAACAGCTGTAACCCTGAAAAGACAACCATTAATTATTACTAGAATCAATACCAGCAACAATCGTGCACACCAGACTAATTTATACTAATGAATAATTTACCAGATGCTCTAACGCCACAAACTACTCAGAAACCACCAGTTGATATTTTCGTAACGAAAAAATTTAAACTGCATTTAAAAATTACATTTTGTGAGAACATAACACATTTGAGATGCATGAGGCGGAAAACTTCAACAGTCCTTTAACTTCGTGATCGTATATAAGCTTGAGTGTTGAATTTACTGCATCTCTATTGTATCCATAATCTAAACTTGCGTTAATATTTATTCTTTCGGCATAGAATACGGTTCCAAGATATATCCAGACGTTTCAATACTTTTTTAATTTTTCATTCACTACGACCTGCTAGCCGTTTCAAATATTATCTCTCACAGACGAAAATATTTATATTCCAATGTGAAGAATTTAAAACTAAATCTAATAAAGTAATTGTTTACCAAAACGATCAGCGTATTGCTTAGTAAAAAACGTTAAATGCAGTGCATATCTAAATAAACAGAGCTAAAATTTCAGCAAACGTTCTAAAAGAACAAAGACAATAAAAAGAATGTGGAAGGAATCTATGTACATTTGTGTGCCATTCTGTTATAATTATCAAGGTGCTACTCCAAAATCGAAGCACTGGCCTAAGAGAACTTAAAGCTTAAATGTAGGGATAGAAATAGATTAAGTAACGAAGCACCTCTACTGGCAATTAGATCTTTTGTACATACCTACATCCCAGGAGGAATAGATGATATGAAGGACTCGCAGAAGCATGGGCAACAGGAACGGATAACGTTAGCGGCAGAGACGCGTTGAGTTCCGTAACCGTTACTGGTTTGACCATTCTACTAGAAGGCACTCGCGACGCCTACTTATACTGCATCCGTCTTAAAAAGCACACTTTTTGTATTACTTCGTGCCAAGGGGAACAGGCGTGACAGATGACAGTGACACTTTCAGCCATGTGTTATACAATATTACATTCAAACAAGTTGTATGCACAAGAGTAGCTTACCAGAAGGTTTTGTTTTGTAGGTTTTGTTAGCGGAAATTGCTCACAGGAAAGTGTGCTTCTTAGGACGGCAAGAGTTTAGTCAAGGTGCAACGAGCCTTGCTCATCGCTAGTGGAAAAAGTACCGGAATCTATGTGTAGGATTGCCAATGAGCTCAGCTTTTGCCGCTCCTGGAGTTATTGCGATATTATCGGATGTGCTCGCATGTTATGCGGCGAAGTCGGTGTAGCAGCATGCTCTGAGGTTACGCTCCCCAAGAGACCGAATTAGGGCGTTGGGTAGAATGACGAACAGTCGACAAATTTTGCGGCCCGCCACCTAATTTCATCCTCCAAATATGGTAGAGATGAGATTTCGTGTAGTAATCTCGGAGTAGGAGTAGTGTACTGAATACATGGCCCAGAGTCCCCTACTTTGCAACCGTTGCAATAGCATCAGTCTGGAGTCTGCGATAATGCACCAGATATCGCAGGATGAGGACTATTAGAGCTCGAAAAGGTCGTAACCTCAGGGGAACATGCATCCTGGATCTTAACATGGGGTACAAAAATGCAACCCCAGTGGCCCTATATGTGAGGTCCATATGTTCCTCCAAACGTTAGGTCCTTAACTTGTCTCAATCCTAGATATAATCTATTCGCTGTTAGATTAACGTGAAGTATTACTCCACATTCCACAATGAGACCCCAAATGAATTACCATTTCAATCTTTTAATAAATAGTTGAAATAAAACTTAGTTTAAAATAAATCAAAAAAGTTTATTCAAGCTTCTCATCTTAACGTCTCTATTCAATGTCAGGCAAACATGAAGTTATTTAAGAGATAAACAAAAGTTACTGCACAGCGGCTGTAGAACTCGTCAAAATACACAAATAATGCCAATCACAATAATGTATTGCAAAGTTAACCAATTTGCGATGTATTATAATTTGTGGATTAGAATTCCCAGATACTTACTTAAAGGTATGTAATTTTTAACTTCTAAGTTCCTATTCCCTTTTTCTTTCAAGGAGAACTAATACTTTCAATGCATCAATCAGTGGTTGGCTTTTTAAATATCTGATTACTGCTTATATCACTTTATTCCAGGTATAAGAACAAAAAATGTAAAATGTGTAAGGCCTTTCTACAGACTTTATCCAAAGAAACAAGATAAAAACAATTTGTAGAAGCTTGGGTGGAAAACGTCATGTGAATATATTACATGAGTCTTTATTTTTTTATTGACATGATAAAAACACATCCCTGATTATTTATTTATTAAAAGCAAATAATTCAACGTAGATTTTTTGGATCCCCCTGGAAATTGACTTCTAAGTAAGCGCCTGGAAATGAGCTTCTACTCCAGTACGTCATTGGTTAACAAAACGTGCGCATGCGTACGTAAACGGCAATGCCGTCGACGGGGTTTAACTTCCATCTTTGTTACATTATCCAGTGTATTTTTGAACGTTTGACAGTCCTTGTTCTTACTGTAGTCACTTTATAATGTGTGTGTGTGTGTGTGTGTGTGTGTGTGTGTGTGTGTGTGTGTGTGTGTGTGTGTGTGTGTGTGTGTGTGTGTGTGTGTTTAATGCTCAGAATTTGATAATAAAATCAATTTTCTTCTTGCTACCGAATATTTGGACAATAGATCTTCTTGATTTTGGAGAGTTTCACATACACAGATGATCGATGTTCATTAAATCGTCTTTACCACATAAACAGCACTGTGGAGAAGTTGTTAATCCAACCTTGAATACATGTCCATTCAAACAATCGTGGCCTGTGATTAATCTGAACATTGCTACTGAAGATTTTCGAGGTAATTCTGGAATTGTCTTTAGTTTGTTTTGGAGATATTTCCAATTAAGTTTTTCAGAGGAAACTAGATAGTTGTTATATAGTTTTGTGAAGATGTTTTTGATTAATCTTTTAACTGCTTCATAGGGGATATTTTGTTTCGTTGTTTGAGATATTTTGGAACCCTTCTTGACCAACATATCTACTTGCTCATTGCCAGAAATTCCACAGTGAGATGGTATCCATTGGAAAACTATACGTATATTTAAATTTTGAAGATGTTTAATCATATTATGGATTTCATTTATCTTTTTGGTTTTTGGGCAGTCATTTGAAATAATAGCCTGAATAGCTGCTTTAGAATCTGTTCAGAAAACTATGTTGGAAGCTTATTTGTCCAGGCAAATAGATTTTGTAAGGAAGTATAAATTGCATCAATTTCTCCATCAAAACTTGTTAAGTAAATTCCAACATGCTTATAGAAAGAAAAGAATTTACAGGTAGCTCTGCTCCTGCTCCATCTTTTTGATTATAAAGAGAGCCATCTGTGTAGATGTGTGTCCATTTGTCAACTGGATATCTTACATTTATGGTTTCAAGGGCATATGCTTTAGCTTCTATGGATGAGTATTCTTTCTTTTTCAAATCTGCAAGTAAATCTAGGTAGTATTCTAATTCAATGATGTTCAGTGGGTTATTAAAAGACATGAAAGGTTCTATTTTGGATGGGCAATTTAGTTTATTTCTTATTTGTTGAACTTTCTGTATGAAGCCTAATTCTGTTTTCAAACTGAAGGTAGATTGTGTTGTTTTACCCATTTATTATTCTCTGGAATTCTTAAGAGCTTTTCATATGTTAAAAGGGCTTGCATTTCTAAATCTGTCATTATGGGTCTGTTACATGTAAATGCTTGTAAGGTTATTACTTTGTAATGTTATAAGAACTTGAATGGTTTATTGTAAGTAGATAAAGCAAAAACCTTAATGAACGTGGAACTATATTGTGGAAGGATACGGGAGTATTAAAACCCTCCAGCGAATGCGGTTAATTTCAAGCGTTCTTCTTTGACATTTACTTCGTTCTTATAGCGAACAGATTATAGTAATGGTATTCATCCACTGTATCCTACTGCTAAAATAGCAAAGCAGCTGCTGATAAAACAAGAATGACAGCAAACATGGCCATTTTCCTGCTACTGACCATGCGCAATGTGAACTGCTAGTAGATCAGAAACAAAACCCGTTGGATTAGCAATGTTTTGAGTTGTTATTGTTTGCTTTCCGCTTCCCGCTACAGTGTATTGTGCATTAAAGAAACAAAATGTAAATCAGAAACCTAGGCTTATATAAATAGTGAACCATGAGCAATGCAAACTCACTTCGCACGCGTGCTTTGTTGTAACCACTGGTTGCTAATTAATTTAAGTTTACATGAAAAATCTCAATTCAATCTAACCTCTGTGAACAAGAAACCTAAACCTATATAAGCATCGTTAAGAAAGCTTCGTTTAGTTTGCTTCCGTGCATCAGTGTAATAATAGATTCCTAATTCACCTAAGCTTAACATACTTTAGTATGACATATTGTCAGTCTCAATCGTTAGCCCGCCTCGGTAGCGTGGTGGCAGCATGACTGCCTCACGTTCAAGAGGTCCCGAGCTCGAATCTCGGTCAGGGTGAGATACCTGGATAAGGTTTATCCGGGGTTTTCCCTTATCCTGAAAGACGAATGTCTGGTAACTCTAAGCCTCATGAACCCTGGACGCATTGAGCAACATTTTATCCATTCCATTCATCGTCCGATATGACTAAATGTTGGAGGACGTAAACTACAAAAAAAAAAAAAAAAAAAAAAAGTCTCAGTCGTTGGTGGTGTTATTTATACCTAGGTTGGCAACATTTTGATTTTGGTTTTATTTGAACAGTTGACCTTAAGAATATCGTCCGCTGCGAAGTTGGAAAATGGTGTACTACTCCTATAGTAAACTTGGTAAACAGAGTCAACATGAAAAATTCAATGTCATGGCCGGGATTTGAACCACGGATCTCCTTGTTTCCGTCCAGGACATTAAATTCTCCATTTGACTCGTATATTTCCCCGGTAGACCACTAGGGGCTATGGCTATATACGGCTAGTATGACAAAAGATATTAATTTTCCATCAATTAACTAAAATAATGAGAGTTAAATGATGAAGTCTGGGACTTAAGCACTTAGGATAGTAAGTCGCCACAAACGGTGTATCTCGGATACCAGAGCCTCTAGTGGTCTACCGGGGAAATATACGAGTCAAATGGAGAATTTAATGTCCGGACGGCAAGTTGGCCATGGTAGCTCAATGGGTTAGAGCGACTGGACGGAAACCAGGAGATCTGTGGTTCAAATTCCGACCATGGCATTGAATTTTTCATGTTGACTCTATCTATCAAATACCTTAGCCTGTATACGGCTAGTACGATATGAAAAAAGATATTAATTTCCATCAATTAACTAAAGTAAACTTGGTGTTTATTATTATTATTATTATTATTATTATTATTATTATTATTATTATTATTATTATTATTATTATTATTATTATTATTATTATTATTATTATTATTATTATTAACATTCCTCCAACTTAAGTCATATCGGACGATGAATAAAATGGGTGAAAGCTTGCTCAAATGAGCCCAGAGTACACAGAGCTTAAAGTTACACGACATTAATCTTACACGATAAGGGAAAACCCCAGAAAAAACTTATGCAGACCAAAAAACTTACCCTAATGAGATTCGAACCCTGGATTTGAACGTGAGACAGACACGCTACTCTTACACTACAAAGGCAGGACATCACCTCAAACGAATATAATTGTTGTGCTATTATGTAAAAAATTTGATTCATATATAATGGAGTTATAGTCCAACAACGCAAAGAAGGTCCCTATAAGGAATGTGCGTGTTACACAGTGGGACAAGGACAGCGAATGTATGTGGTAGAGAACGCCTGCTACACAAGGAGCATAACCGTTAAAAAACATGCGTCTTATTCACTATGTACACTAAAACCGAGAAGATTCATTCAGAAAAGTAGAAGCCGTCAGAATATTTTTGAATGGTCTGTAACTGTACTGACATGGGGTGTCATAAACCTGTCCGTGGAGGGTGGGGGAATCTTCGCCAACCCCTCTGCGTCTCAGGTCTCGGAGACTTTCTCTCCTGTGGAGGAGTATACTCTCCTTCCTTATTTTAGCATTTAGCACAAAGGCAACTAACAGGGGTGCTTATGATACTGGAACATTCATGTTTAATGAAGCACCATAAAATTCCAAAACTAAGAAATACAATATTTAAAGAGAGAAAACAATATTTGTGTATCCCACGGTGATCTACTTATGAATTTATAAGCTCTTTAAATGTAGTTCTAATATATGTAGAGATCCTACATCCATTTTGTTAGCTGTGATAACTTTATGTGTTGGATTTATTTAATTCTATGTTGCTACTACCCCGTTTCAGAATATCGGACGCTACCAGAGGGTCTTCCCCCTTTTAAAAGATGTTACATAGAAAGAAACACAAATACATATCTACAAAGATAAGTTCTCAACGATATTAAAAATGCTATAGCTTTCATTTACCTCTGTCATAATGAAACAGCGCATAAATGCCACAACTGCGCTGAAATTCAATTCTTGCTGGTACACAAAATTTTAACGTTTTAATTCCTGGATTTGCTGCTGTTTATGAATTTTAACTCTTGCATTTACACGATACAAACAAAAGAATGTTGTGCATGACAATGACTAATTGACTGTGTAAACCGTAACATAAAGTGACACATGATACAGTCAACAAAATATAATATAGAGCACGGACTTAATTTATTCTTCCTTTTATGTTTCTCATTCTTTTTCTCTTCTATATATGACGCGTGTGTATGTGTGAATAGCATAATTTAAAAAATTCGTACAAGATAAGTAAATAGATTTGCTTTTAATATTTTTTTTTTAAAAAAGAAATGGCTAATTAAGTTTACGTTTGCATCTACAAAATTCGCCAAACCTCTCATACAAAAGTAGGTATGCGTACGGAATGTATATTGGTGTCATATTTGGGGAACGTGTTTCTGACAGCAAAACAGTAAAACAGGTTCCTGTGTACATGGGCCTGAAAATCAATTATTTCAGAGATAGAATACTAAAATCCAAAGTTGCAAAAATTACTCGAAGTGAAGGACGAATAGAGAAATTAATATGAATGTTTCGGTTAGTTCCAAAACAATTTTATGAAGATGGCATGCGGGTCTTCATTCTTCGGCTTAATGTCAGTGAGGATACCGATGTTCCAACTTGGCTTGGCTGATTCAGATATACGTCATTGCTCCCAGAACGGCATCCTGGGGTGAAATTTCATAAAATGAGTTATAGCCAAAATAATCTTCCCTGATGCTTTTAGAAGCGAATAACAATATTTATTTTCCTGTCCCCTAGTTTCAAGTCCTAAATAGACTCATTTTGAAGAGGCTGCACAGTGTGCCACGCCCCCTATTAGCCATTTGTAAGTGTGTTCTCTCCTTGGTTGTAATCAAATTGAAGCTGTATTCCAGAGCATACCCTTATTAGGCAAGGAAATCCTAGTTTTCTCTATTAATATTAATCTGTGCATCTGATATTAATTCTTCCATGCTTTGTTTAGTACGAGTATGTTTTGAATTACTAGTGCTGTTTTCAAGATGGAAAGAAGCAATAATTTTGGTGTAAGAAACCGGATTGGGAACCAGTATAGACAGTTCAAGTAATCCCGATTACATAATTAAAGAGTTAGAACCCCTAAAACGAAAAAAGTGTAGTAACACATGACAATATATTGATTTCGTCAAACCTAACCTCAAACATTAGAAAATTAGTTCAAGGAAAAAAATTGGTTTCTTCATTGTGTAATGCCAGCAATGACAATTTAACTAATGTAAATAACGATATTAGATAAACAAGTTTTCAGTTAGTAGATACAGAAACTTTGTACAGTGAAATTTTCTGAAAATGAAAATTGTTGTCGTATCAGAGGACACCAAGAAACGAAATGGATTATTAGATACATTATCACTCAGTTGCCAAAAGTGTAAAAAGGAATATACATTTGAAACTTCCAGAACTATTGAAAGTGATGCAGAAGTAAATGTAAGGTTTGGATAGAGTAAACATGAAAAACTCAATGCCACGGCCGGGATTTGAACCGGCCGCTCCAACCCATTGAGCTACCATTGCCAACGTGCCGTCCTGACATTAAATTCTCCAGTTAACTCATATATTCCCGGTAAACCACTAGGGGCTCTCGTATCCGAGATACACCGTTTGTGGCGACTTAATATCGTAAGTACTTAATCCCAGGCTTCATCATTTAACTCTTGTTATTTAAGTTAATTGGTGGACATTAATCATAGCCGTACATAGGTCAAGGTTTTGTATGAATAGAGTCAATATGAAAAACTCAATGCCACGGCCGGGATTTGAACCGGCTGGACGGAAACCGGGAGATTCGTGGTTCAAATCCCGGCCGTGGCATTGAGTTTTTCATGTTGACTCTATCCATACAGAACCTTGGTCTATGTACGGCTAGTGTGAAGAAATGATTAATTTCCACCAATTAACTTAAAATATAAGGTTTGCTTATGGCTTGAGAAGCATTGGCAAAGGAACTGAGGCAGGTAAGGCATAGCTGCTCTTCTCAATTTACTAGCCCCTCCCCCGCCAAATTTAACAAAATAATTAATAATGCCATAGAGCAAGTGACCATGGAGTCTAGGAAGAAGAAAAGGAATGAAAAACGAAAGAAGGAGGATGCTGATGATGAAAAAGATGCAGAATATGGGTCTGAGAAAATTCTGAGGTGTAGTTCCAACATAAAGCTTTAATGCGGTTTTTCTCCATTTTTTTAAACTTTGGCTGCGCTGGTATATAAACTAATGCAGCTATAAGTCTACATTTTTTCTGGAATTAAAGCAATACTTAAACTGTTTTTAAAGGTACTTGCAGAAAGATATGTGAAAATTTAAAATTTTAGAAAAATAAATCTTGAATATTTTAGAAGTAAATTCAAGACGTTTATTTAAAAAATTACATACCCTTGATTAAAACTCCAAAATAAGATCTATTATCTTTAATGAATTGTGAAGGTATTGTAAAATAACAAGTAAAATTTTCAAATTGATGCATTCAGTAGTTCTTGAGCTAAGCGCAGCAGAAAACTCTCATTTTAACATTGGTGAGATAGGCGGTTCCGGCTACCCCCTAAAGCACTTCATAGTGGTCAAAGAAACAAGCCTTTGTCGGGGGAACTTTTCAGATATACCGATGTTTACATCCGCTTTGCAAAGACTTCTACCGAGACGTTACTATTCCCCGCTTTCTCGTGTTACTCTCTGTTAATGCCAACCCTGAGTCAACCTAACCTAACCTAACCTAACCTAACCTAACATCTTCAGGCCTGACAAGGTTAAGTCAATTGAACTGACGTTTTGTTACACAGTCATGCAGGGAAGGACAGGGTGCGGACAAAATTTAGAAATGTGTTATTAAGGTGGTGTTATATGTGAAATAACCAAGGTTTGAGTGCATGGATGCTGTATTCTAGGATCATTTTCCACCTTCAGTACATAAGTTGTCGTAATTGAGGCTGCATGCAATCTGCTGGATTGTCCAACATTCGCAGCCAAGTAAAGGTAACCATTACCAGTCAAAGAAGAGAATGACGTCATGAAGGGCTTACTTTAAGCAGATTCAAATGCAAAACTTCACTTTGGGAAGCATTCCAACCAGCAGATATTCAAGTACCCATTTTCGTAGAACTCAAGTCCATATCACTGCTTTACCGGAACATTCCCTCACTAGATATGGAAATGAATCGGCTGCTTTCCAAACTGGGCAGCTGTGAAAGAGAGCCACCCGGTGACGATGTAGGTTATCTGCTGCTGAAGAATCTCATTTACAATTTAATTTGACCGCTACTTAGTCCTTGCTGGTCTACGGCAGGCTAAAGGATTTCCAAATGCTCTCCCGGACAGTTGTAGATATTTTAACTGTACATGAGGGTGACCATTCACTATTCTTTTCGGTGGAAAATTGTCCAAAGCATGATACCTTCATATATGTAACATAAGGGGAACTTTATCACGTTCAGCCTTACCCCAAATAGATGTGTAGGTTCGGCGTAGCTTAAGGTCCACGAGTCACCTGATTATTCAGGGCAGGCAGGAGCATCTTAAGGAATAAGCTTCGAGACTGGATAGCCCCTATAGCGATTTCCAGTTGCCTTGATTCTTAGGGAAACGTTACTGACAGAACTTTCCCCCTCCAAACAAAATAACCCAAGATCTGTTCCATTTTCTGGTCGTAGCGTTTTGTTGGTTAGATAACATAAGCAAGGAACTAAATTTTACTCCGACAAATCTGTTACAGAACTATATACGTTGTACCAAATTCAGCATCCTGGTTTTCTAATGATATATAACACTATATAAGATTACGTAGAAAAACATTTTGTAAAAGTTAGTAATCCTGTTTTACCTAGAATTTATGTCCTTCCTATAATTCATAAACCTGGAAATAAAATGAGACCTATTGTTAATTGTATAAAATCACCAACTAACAATTTAACTAAATGCTTACACGAACATTTTAAAAAATTACTACAAATTTCTAAAAAATATAAAATTTCTAATAATAAAAAATCTGGTATTTATCAATTTAATTGTTTAGACTGTGGTCAGATTTATGTTGGAAAGACGAAACGTAATATGGAAACCAGAAAGAAAGAACATTTTCGTAAAATTAAATATAAACAAACCGATAAATCTGCCGTAGCAGATCATTTTTGGTCATTTAACCATGAAATAAATCCCGAAGTTAAATTATTAAAACAATTAAATGGTCCCATAGATTTAATAGTTTGGGAAAAGATTTTTATTTAAAAAAAATAAACATTGCGTAATGACTGGCCCCGTAGCTCAGTCGGTAGAGCACCTGCCTACCGTGCTAGGGGTCCCGGGTTCGATTCCCGGCTGTGGGGCTGGGGATTTTTCTCCGACCATCTTCACCAGAGTCTGGAAGTATGAATGAGAGTGTGAATGTGTGCGTGATGTAATGAATAAAAACCATGCCTACGGTATGTCTCCAAAGGAGAACGGCCGCCGATATGAACATAGCAGTTAAAGGCGGGGTATAAATGGAACAAGCAGGGGGGGGGGGGGGAACTTTTGTAATGAATTTTGACATACCAGCGGTTGATTCTGTTTTTAGGTTTGTTTCGTCTTCAGATGTTGGTAATGCTGGTAAAACAGCGATTTGATTTGGAGTTGATGGACTGAGGACGAAAGCGATTTGCTTTTGATTTTTTTTTTTTTTTTTTTTTAATTTACGTCCTCCAACGTTAAGTCATATCGGACGATGAATGAAATGGGTGAAATGCTCAAATGAGTCCTGGATCCATGGAGCTTTGAGTTACCCGACATTCGTCTATCAGGATAAGGGAAAACCCTGGAAAAAACCTTATCCAGTTAACTCACCCTAACCGAGATTCGAACTCGGGACTTCTTGAACTTGAGGCAGACACGCTATCATCTAGGCTACCGAGGCGGGCACTTTTGAAATCGATTTCCATTAGAAAGAAGAAAGAAGTATTAACATCAGTTTTCTTAAGATAAGTGTAGTTTTAGTAACAAATATTTATATTTGTGTAATACTATACAATATATTAGTACCAGAAGTACTTCCTCATGTCTGCCTCAACAAGGCAGATCTCCGAATCTTCGTCGTTGCACAATGTGTATGCATAGAACTGATGTATGCAGATACATGTTCCAAGTAATGCCTCAGACTTCCTCATATTAAATGTCATCCCTGTACGTTTCCTCATAGTACTGTAAACGATTTTCCAGGCGGATACCATCCCGAGTTGTAGTAATAATTACAGTAATGACATTTGAGTAGGTTATTGCGGTAATTCTGTGCCCATATTCGTCGATTTCAGCAAGTGTAGATAGCAAGTGTCGAAACGAGGCATCAATATACAGGGCGAAGTGCATCATGGACATGGGGCAACCTTGTCGGACAGTAGCCTTGACACCTTTAGTGCTACTCGTAGGATTGGGATTAGGATTTCATTAAGGAGGGGATTCGGTACGTCGGCCAACATGCTGGGCCCATTGTGCCTATACCCCCAAGTGGGGTACCCCTGGGAGGAAGGTTGAGGCGAAAGAGACAGAGGGCGGCCGACCCAAGGAGCCATGACAGTACAGAGGGCAGGATTCCTACAGTTTATTTGGATAGAGACTTCCCCCGACAGGCCAGGACAACGGACTCGCTCCCCTACAGCGGAACGGCAACGAGCTCAACAGCCGAGCCCCAAAGGTCCCTGGCTGGTGGTCCCGAAATGGTCCCGGCAGAGGGGCGGAGACCGGAAACCGACCTACCGGAGAAGGAAGTAGTTTACCTCAGAGCATATCATCCTACCATGCACCGCCGAGACACCCGCCGACAATTCTACCCTGAAAAGAACAACAGATGAGAGATGATGTGAAATGATAATGGAGATGAAATGGAGGGACAGGAAATTTTGGGGATGTAATTAACCTACCCAGCATTCACCTAGTGACCCGGGAAAACCACCGGAAAAATCATGAATCAGGTAGGTCGGCCACGGGAATCGAACCCGGGCGTCCCGAATGCCGGTCATAGATGAAACCGCCTGAGCCATCCCGCTCGGTACTGTTACCTATATCGTTTTAAATCAAATTCACTGTACCTCCATGCTTTATTAAGGAGTATGGTCTTACAAAAGTATGGTCTAAAATTCTTCTGGTACTATAAAAACATTTTGTCAAAGGTATATCCTGTATAAACTAATACCTAATAGAAGCACAAAAATTGCTGGGCTGTTACAGTTTCTTTCTTACATTATCTGCTATCTAAGTTGTCCTGAACTACTCCTAATGAGTTAAGATGCTTTTTCATGGGAGCATATCGTGTGAGAGCAATGTAATAATTGTTCTGAGCTGAATTTTGTCAATTTAAGTAAGCTTTCATGGTTTTCGTACATCGTTTTCTAATAAACAGTTTTCTTGTATGATTTTCAAATAAATAGTTTACCAAGTTTGTTTCTTGAAATTGTAACCAGGTTTTACTCTAGTTTGAACCAATGTTTAATACCCTTTCTTGCTGGACGTCGAGGTGAGCCAATAAATTGCAACTCCTACATTGTAATTACAAGGTCCAGGGAAGAGATCTCTTGGAGTGAAACACGCTGTCACTAGTTGCAACATCTGGGAAACGGGTCATGCTTTCTCATTGCCATATCACCGTTCTGTGTACCTCAGTTGGTTCATAAGGAAATGGCACAATGAACAATTGAGCGAACGGGCGTACAGATTAAAGCAATACGGAAAGAAAGTCTTACGTCACAAAAGTCTTTGGAAAAAAAAAAGTCGTTGATGACACTCCATGAAAAGGAAGTAATATACAAACACATGAGAGTTCACTGTGAGGTAGTTTCCTTTTTCTTTTGTGCGTCTTTTATTCAGAGCTGTTTAAATGAGAAGGGATTTCTGCGAAATTTCTAAATATGTATTTGGAAATTGTAAGGAGAAATTCAGGATTTCATGTACGAAATTTCATGTTTGTTTTTTAATCAGTTTACGAAATATTACTTTTAATTTTTACTGTGTACTTACAGTAAGTAGGGAGATGTATCCCACCCAAAAATACAGTACCGGAATTAAATATAAACATGCTTTGATGCCCCTAAATAAAAATAAATTAGAAAAGGTTTTATGTGTGTCCGTCTTTGAACTCAAAAATTCGCTATAATATCAAATTTGGTATTTGAGTTCAGATTTTCCAAGATGCCACACCAAATTACCTTTACACGGAAAGTTAGAAGTTAATTTATTTTCTCATAAGAAGCTCTAATAATTTTGGTTGAATTACCATATATATTTGAGATATTTCATGACAAATGAAATGCATATTTGGAATTTTCTGGGAATAGCCTCTCAGCTTCTCTTCATTTTGGATGACTTTTGTTTAACTTCTAAACTGGTAATAGACATTTTAAACATTTAGGGGCGAGGGTGACGTCCGGCGCCTCCGAGGCTCTTTCCATGGGGCAAGACCTAGAAGCTAACAAACCCCCCCCCCCCATCTGGTCCAAAAACACAAGACGGGATGGAAGTGGGTACGCCACTTACGCGCGCCAACCCCAAAGGGGAAGGCTACCGATTGACCTCGGTAGGGCCGACTGGTGATCTAGTACACCTTCTACTAGCTACGCGGGAATATATGACTTCCCTCAACCCCGTCCGCAAAGTATCCGATGTCCCACGGGTGTCGCGAACTCACTGCCCCCTCGAGTCCAACCCAATCCGAACAACTCCCTATCAGGGAGGGGCTCGAATGTTCGGCCCGAGATTCCTCTAGTAACGTCAGAGGTACCACGAGAGCTAGAGGTCCGCAGCGCCCGCACCACGGCATCTAAAGGGGGCGGATCCCCTCCCCTACGGGGACTGGTAATAGACACACAAAATCTTACTTACAAAAAATATACCCCGCCTTTAACTGCAATGGTCATATCGGCAGCCGTTCTCCTGCTGAACATATAGCCTATTGGCGACGGTGTGAACTCGTATGTTTTTGGTTGCACGTACTTTGTATTTTAATAATTAAATCACGCACACATTCGCACTCTCATTCATACTTCCAGATTCTGGAAAAGATGGGGAATCATCTGGGTTGGAGAAAAATCCCCACCGGAGGTCGGGACTCGAACCCGTAACCCATCGCTCGGCAGGCAGGTGCCCTACCGACTGAACTATGGGGCCATGTTGAACTTGTTTTGTCCAAAAAATTGCAGATTAAGATTTTAATCATTCTTGCCAACGACTTCAGTGCGGCTCTCACATTTTATTAATTTGTGAAGTGAAATTAGATAGCGTCTTATGGCCCATGTTTAGAATGCAATTCTAAAGGTGTAATTAAATACTAAGACTTAAAGACAATATTCTTTATTTGTAACTTTGAAGGATATTAATTTAATTTAACTTAAAGTCTTAATATATAGACAGAATTAAAGTGCAAGCTAGGTTTTGTTGCTATTTTACAACCTTTTAGTGATGCAATTAAATTATTTTGTAAAGAACATATAAATCCTTTAGTTTCTAATTATATGTTAGAAAGATTTAGTCTTTACAATGGTGAAAGAATTAGTAAAATACAGTACTTTTTGAGATTACCTGCCCAGCACAAAAACTACTAAAACATAATTGTATTTATTTATAATATTAATATAGTTTACTGTGTACATTCAGGAAGACTAGTATTAAAAGATAATTGTTATTTTGTAAAGAAATTTTGACTTTATAGAAGAAATTCCCCCAATGTGATTGTTTTGGCGATAAACGCCAGATGCATCCTTATGGAGATCTCATTGGTACTATTCGTTGGTTTAAAAATTATGTTAATAAAGGAGCTGAGTAAATAGTAATTACACAGTGTCACGTTTTTGTGATATTCTCTGTTTTATCCTTCAGTCCAAACGACAACAGGATGTCAGAACATTAAGTTAACAGTGCAGCCTCACTACAAATGGATGCTAACTGCAAGGAAGTAGCTAGAAGCAGTTACGTATACTAGGTACGTAATCGACAGGAAGTTTTCCAGAAATGACACGTAACGTTTTGTCACAGTGCAGTAGACGTCGCGGTCAATGCAGACGGATATCATACCCAAGTCCTTATCGATGCATTGCCCGCAATTAGGAGTCGCTATGGTGACCTGAGCTTAGTTCACTGACATGCACTGACCCAATTTACACTGCCCAAGAAACTAGAAGGCAAACGTATTACCGTGCCGGACACAATTCAAATACAACAAATGTATCTAGATATAATTTGCTTTATTCTAAGAGTATAATAGGAAGCTCTCACATGCCACTCTTTCCTTTTTAGCATTAGCTAATGAGTGACTTGCATTCTGTAGCCGGGTACCGTTATTAGCTTTCTCTCGTTTTGTCATTGCTTCTATAAAGCCAGTTGCTTGCAGAATTAACACAATTTGTGCATACTTTCCCTTTAATAATAGTAATAATAATAATAATAATAATAATAATAATAATAATAATAATAATAATAATAATAATAATAATAATAATAATAATAATAATAATAATAATAATAATAATAATAATAATAATAATAATAATAATAATAATAATAATAATAATAATAATAATAATAATAATAATAATAATAATAATAATAATAATAATAATAATAATAATAATAATAATAATAATAATAATAATAATAATAATAATAATAATAATAATAATAATAATAATAATAATAATAATAATAATAATAATAATAATAATAATAATAATAATAATAATAATAATAATAATAATAATAATAATAATAATAATGCAACACAGCATACCTTTTATTAGATTTTTCCATAGACTCAGAACGTTTCCAAACGTAATGTGCAGTGCTCAAGCATTAAGAATATTAAATGTCTTGGAGGTGAGATTACCTCAGGTTTAGTACTGGCGAGTTTGTCCCTTCTCAAGACCATGAGAACAATAAGTTTTTTTTTTTTTCAAAACTGAACATGTCCACCGAAAACCGAAAATAGTTAGGAATGGGTTTCTGTTAAAATTCTTGCTTGCTATATGATGCTGCTGTTATTTTCTACCAAAAGTGTACATGTCATGTATAAATGCGAACTTAAAGTTCTGTTTTTACTTCAAAATTTAACATGTTCATTACATTATAGCCCTATATTCATTTCTTTATCAAAAGTGAGCATGTCCAGTATATTAGTTAATTGATGGACATTAATCATTTCTCTACACTAGCCATATATAGGCTAAGGTATTTGATGGATAGAGTCAACATGAAAAATTCGATGCCATGGCCGGGATTTGAACCACGGATCTCCTGGTTTCCGTCCAGTCGCTCTTAACCTTTGTGTTACCATGGTCAACGGGCCGTCCTGACATTAAATTCTCCAGTTGACTCATATATTTCCCCGGTAGATCACTAGGAGTTATCGCATACCTTAGCCTATATACGGCTAGTGTGGAGAAATGATTAATTTCCATCAATTAACTAAAATAATAAGAGTTAAATGATGAAGCCTGGGAGTTAAGTATTTACAATAGTAAGTCACCACAGACAGTGTATCTCGGATGCGAGAGCCCTAGTGGTCTACCGGGGAAATATATGAGTCAAATGGAGAATTAAATGTCAGAAGGGCACGTCGACCATGGTAGCTCAAAGGTTAAGAGCGACTGGACAGAAACCAGGAGATCCGTGGTTCAAATCCCGGCCATGGTATTGAATGTTTCATGTTGACTCTATCCATGTACAGTATAATTTACCATACAGCCAATGTTTTGTTTTCATAGCTGAACATGTACACTTTCAGAATTTTTCTCTTAGTCACATGCATTCTTTTGCCAGCAGCAGCAGCAGCAGCAGCAGCAGCAGCAGCAGCAGCAGCAGACCAGCAGAAGAGACGAGTCGTCCAGGTTTTCCTGGGCGGAGTGTTTGCTTCCCAGCACCTAGACGTTTTCGAAACTTACTAAATGACATTCTATGCCTTAACTAATGAGGGTTCAACGTGTTCTCACTTAGTCATTTGGCGACAATTCTCGTGTAAACATTAACTTTTAGTAGCAGTGCAGATATTCTTTATACATCAGATGCTCGTTGTGGTGAAAGAAAGTGAATTTTGAACTGTGCAATGGAAGTAATAGTTAAATTAACTGCGGTGCCAGAAAGAGAGGAATACCGAAATCGAAAACCAAATTGAGAAGCCAAAAGAAAAAATATGCTGAACCGGACCCTAGAATAATCCAGCTCAGCTGTTTACATAGGCCAAAATCTCAGAGCATTAATATGTTGCTTTCTTGAGAAATGCCTAGTATAATACTATTACCTATCCTTGCTCCCTTCAATTTAATGTGTAGAACAGTAAAGCAATCAGTGAATATTAAAGAAAAGAGCATTTTAGTTTTCACGATCAAGAGATTTTTTAACAAAACTGAATATGTCCATCATTTTTTATCAAAGTTAAACCTGTCCATATATTTTTAGCCGTTAATTTGAAAACTAAAAAACTATATATGTGGTTTTTAAGTACACAATTAAGAATTCTTAAAGCTCCATCTACAGTCTTACACCAAAGGAAAAGGAACATTTATAGCATGTATGTAGGGTTTTTTTTTTTTTTTTTTTTTTCATTTCCTGATTGTTTTCAAGTGATGGACATGTTCACTTTTGAAAATAGCTCCTCAATTGTTCCTCTAAAGACAACACAAACAAAAATCCCTACATCACGTGACACGAATTCCATCGCCTATAATCCTTAACCCCCAAAATCCCTAACAGAATCCCATCAATAGCACAGCCCCAAATTCTAGCACTCATCACAGCAGTGAGACAATAGGGTGGATGTCCCGTCAGATATATTGGTAGAGGTGCAAAGTTTCTCCTTCGAATCCTGTTGAAGTAATTGTTATAGTACCCTAGGAGGAGAAGCTGTCGACCCTTCGAACACGTAGACCGCTCAATCCCCCTCTCCAATATATACACACGAGGGAGGGCTGTTCAATAAAGAATGATCATAATTTTTTACGCTCATAATTTTTCGCAATAAAATTAAACCTTATTATGTTCTGTTAGCTTAATGTAAAACAAACACGCCGTAGTAGGTTCATTGTTGGTATTCCTGGTTCCCGCCTGTGAGAACCAGGTAAGTTCAGACATGTTCAGTATCGCCTACCACTGTATTGGAGGTAACATGCAGTTAAAGTTGATGTTAGAGGAAGATCAGGAGCATCTTTCAAACGTAATCACTGCTGATGAAACTTGGCTACATGATTTTGACCCTCAGAACAAACAGCAAATCTCAGTGTGATAGTCCTCTTCATCAGCAACCGCAAAAAAGCAAAAGTGGTTGCTTCTGCTGGGAAAGGTATGGTCATCTCATTCTTTGATATTTATGGAATGGTTTATCAGCATGTTGTACCTGCACACACATCAGTAACTCGACAATACTACAGGGATGTCCTGAAAACATTGCAAGTCCATATCAGGCGCAAAAGACCACATTTCCGTGAAGCAGGTTGAATGCTGCACCACGATAATGCGCAGCCTCATATTGCCAATGTTGTTGCTGAATATCTTGCAAAAATCAACGTGAAGTGCATCTCTCACCCTCCCTATAGTGCAGATTTAGCCCCATGTGACTTTTTTCTATTCCCTAACTTGAAGAAACGCCTTTGTGGGAGGCATTATCCATCATCAGAAGCAGTGGTGAAGGTTGCGGAGGAAATTTTGAAGGATCTCTCAAAAATTGTTTCCAGCATGTCTTTGAAGACGGGCAGAAACGTTGGGATAAGTGCATCACATTCAGGGGAGACTATTTTAAGAAGAACCATCAAAATTAGGAGGATGAGTAAACGTACGTTGTCAAAAAATTTGTGATCATTCTTTATTGAACAACCCTCGTATATATAATACAGAAAACTAGCAATTCAGCATCTTGCACAGGACGTTAATTTAAACTTTCTTTAAAAATTTCAGATATAGGTATTTGCAGTACTAACTGAGAAGATTAAAGCTACCCATGGAGTGATCTGAACTCCTGTCTGTATGTAAGACAGCAGAGGGCGAACACTATGTGAATACTAATGAAGCAATTGAATCACTCAAATCAAGAATGTCCAATCTTAAGGAGAGGTAACCATATTCTTAGACCAGTAGCTGGGGAATACTTGCGTGAGGCAGGAATAATACTTCTTTATTAGGCCTTCTTCCCATCACCTTGATAAATTTGTCATTAAGTTTAAAACTTAATAATTTTCCTCAGATTTTTCCTAACTCTTCAAGGTACGTTTCACTTCTGCGTGATCACATGGGTAACATATCCACGGGAATGCTTCCATATTCTCATGTCGTCATGAGCTTTTATTTAATAATCTGCAGTTGTCAAGATTAAACTTCGGCTGCTGAAATCTTCGTAAAATACATAATTTTGTGACCATGGCCGCGAAGTTGCCAGTGGGTGGCGCCCGTGTGTACCTAGACATCTTAGCTCCTTAGGCTAGCCCTGTAGAACAAATGGATCAAGCAACAAACAATTATTTACCCTCCCGCATCAAGTTTGAGGAAAAACCACCTTTGAGATTGTTCCACGCTGTATGCAGGGTTATGTAAATAACTTTTGGCCTAAAAAATTTTACAAACCAAATCAAATTTCAATATTTTTAAACCACTCCCACCACATTCAGAAATCAGTGGGTCCTGCATCCTGTTACATAGACTTTAAGAGACAAAATCCTCCCTTTTACTCTCTTTTAAACTAAAAACAAAAGAGTGGTCCTACATTACCTATTAAAAATAATCATTTCTGCTCACTTTCTTCTCGGGCAGCCAGCCAAGTGAAAAGATGATTAGATATCAACGTTTCGGGAGTGTGCATCTCTCCCATCAGGCCAGAAATGAAATACTGGATATAACACAACTATAAACAAAGACAAAACGTGTTATAGTTGTGTTATATCCAGTATTTCATTTGTGGTTATAACATTTTATAAATATCCTGATGATGGGAGAGGTGTGCACTCCCGAAACCTTGCTGGCTGCCCGAGAAGAAAGCGAGCGTATTCGTCGCCAGGGAAGCTTCAGGTCTTATTTTATCATTTCTGCTGTTAGACCCTTTTGAGAGTTGTCACCCAGCAATAACATTCAGGCTGAACTTGAGCCTGCCAGCAGCTACGGACGAAAGAGTTGTAGTTGAATGCGAGAGACAGCCAAATGGAGTAATTGAAGTGCAGGTAAGTGTTTAAGCACGAGTAAGTTGTTTCGTGCCAATTGGAGTTATATGTTACATGTAGCCATAGCAGTTGGCTTAAGGTTATCTCTAGTCAAATCAAAGACTACGAAACAAGACAGGCGAAAAGTTAATGTCAGCCACATAAAAACAGTGATTCCTGAAACCCCCCAAAACAGTACGAGGTTTGGGGGTGGTTTATTATTTGCAACCTTGCTGTCCACGATTCAGTGACAACTCGTACTTCCCGCCGTCCTGACTTTAATCTTTAGAAAGTCTTATCCCTGCTCTTATGTATTTTGGAATAGTAACCAGCAAATAAAGCTAACATGGGGTTTTGGATATACTAAGTACCCTCTGTTCGGTATTTTATGACATTGAATTATACTGGCTTAAATATTAAACCATAACAAAATTCCACTATCCATATTAAGTACTCGTAGCAATGCTTGCAGTGGTTTCAAACATACAGACTAGTTAAGTTACCTCAGTAATATATGGATTTTAATTAAATGTTGCACCATTCTCACTCCCAAGTAGCGTCTGCTCGACTAAATATTACAAGGATTTCCGCAATAGCTTCTCCATTCCAACTACTAATGAAGCTCTAGAAAACCAAAGCAAGTAAAACGAAGAGCTAACATTACATATTCAATGCAATATCTAAAGTCTGCTGTACTGCACTCAAAAGACTTCCTTTACTTTTGTACCACTATTCTTACAAACGTTTATGTCTTTGCCTGCTTAATGTTAATGGAGATAAACGTTTGCATAAATTATTTTATTGTTAATTTTCTGGCACGTACAAGGGAAAAATGGAAGCACAGGAGACTTAAGTGATAATGAAAACATTTTTGCTGAGATGTAAATAGTGTAATGTAATCTTCCAATTGTTTATTATATTCTCCCAAAGTTGCACTTGAGTCCTATTATTGGTTCAAAAGTTATGGCCTATGCAAAATATGAATATGCAATATATGAGGCAAGTTTTTTTAAGTCAGTACCATTTTATAATTAAAAAAGGACGTGCATAGATATCGCAATAATTTTATTTTTACATGAAATCCTGTACCTTAATCTATTTTTCTACATAATTTTCGTGAATATTGAGGCACTTGTCATAACGTGGCACCAGTTTTTGAATACCCTCCTCATAAAATTCTGCCGCCTGACGTGTTAACCACTGTATCACAACTGTTTGGACTTCGTTATCATCTTGAAGACGCTGACCACCCAGATGTTTCTTCAAGTTCAGGAACAAATGGTAGTCGCTTTGCGCCAGATCAGGGCTGTATGGAGGATGATCTAGAGTTCCCCATTGAAAAGATTTGATGAGATCTTTGGTCCGATTATCCACATGTGGACGGGCATTGTCATGCAGCAAAACGATACCCTTACTCAACTTGCCACGTCTTTTGTTCTTGATTGCACGGCGCAGATTGTCCAATGTCTCACAATAAGACGCTGCATTGATTGTCTCATTACGAGGCAGAAACTCCACTAGCAATACTCCTTTTCTGACCCAAAAAACTGTGCACATGATTTTCCGGGCAGAAATTGTTTGCCTAAACTTCACTTTTGTGGGTGATGACGAATGTCACCATTCCATGGATTGTTGTTTCGATTCTGGTGTGACGTAGGCCACCCATGTTTCGTCACCAGTAACAATGTGGTCTAAAAAATCTTCACCTTCATTGTGGTACCACTCAAGGAAAGTAAATGCACTGCCTAAACGTTGGGTTTTGTGCAAATCCGTCAACATTTTCGGAACCCAACGTGAAAACAATTTCCGGTACTTCAAGTTTTCGGGCACTACGAGAATATTGAGGAAAATAGTCGTACAATGATGAAAATTGTAAAGCGTCTGCTTTCTCTCACCTTTTCGTCCATTTTCTGCATCAAATCTTCAGTAACGACCGAAGGACGCCCACTCCGTTCTTCAACATGCACATTTGTGCGGCCATCTTTAAATGCTTTCACCCATTTCCTTACCATGCCATCACTCATAATGTTTTGTCCGTAAATTTCACAGATCTCACGATGAATATCGATCGGTTTTACTCCGTTAGCACTAAGAAATCGTATAACAACCCGTACTTCACAATCGGCGGAACTCACAATTGTCGGAGGCATCTTAAACACTCAGTAACCAACGTATACAATGAAGAATCAGACTGTAATGGCGTCAGTGCGTAGGCAAGAGATGTAGGTAACCAGTGTGTATGCGCGGAACGCCGACCATATTTGCATATTTGCTTGACGTTTTTGGAAACCTCTCTTATTCAAGTGAAAGCATATTAATTAGTTATCACTGGAACACATTTCAGAAAAGAAGAAGAACCTGGCAATAAACAAAGTCTGTGTATTTCTATGCTTATTTTAACGCCTTTGTAAGAATTAAGGTCTAAAATTGAATGCAAGTAGATTCGCAGAGATGTTCACTATATATTGTATTCTTATAAACGATTTTCACTGCAGTTTTTTTTATTTGAAAAGAAATACATTAAGAAATACAAAGCTCAGCTTACCTAATCGTTTTAAGTGAAGAAAGAAAACCCACCACTTGCATATTTTTGAATAATTTAAATACAAGGTTCTTATATATCTCTAAATGACATGAGGTTTTAGATAATATTCAACAGTTTCAGTGTACGTGGTACTATAAACACAACGCTAAAAAGGATACAGTGAAATTACAAAATAGGTTTCCAAAATTAGTTTACGAAAATTATATATGGATTCAAACTAAAGGAGCTACCCTAGCCAAGGGCCGCAGCCAGTAGTGTGTGTGACTCCTATTAGGGGGTCGTGGTTTCGATTCCGCGACCAACTTACTGTATACTTGGGCTTTTTGCGCATTTACCTGGGTCACTAGGCTAATGCTGAGAAGCTTAATTATATCTCCGAATTTCCGGACCCTCTATTTCATCCATTTCTCGTTTTACTTCAGATTTCATCCTTGCCTGTTTCAGGGTAGGAATATTAGCGCAAGTCTTGGCGTTGCATGGCGGGGACGAAAGATTATCTCTATAAACTCCGTCCCCTGAAAACGGAGTCGTCTCCAAGCACTGAGCCGAGTGAACAAGCCTGCAAGGATAGAACAGTTTCACAGGGGCATTGCCCCCTGTCCAGTTGTGCCTCTTGATCTCGGTAACCCATGTCTCCTCTCACCTCACCTCTCACTTCCAGAGACGCCCCGTTAGGGGCTCAAACACAAAAGTTCTTTTGAATTTCGAGGTGCTACGCTCCCACCCGCATATGGTTTTACGTCATACGTCAAAGTCGCAGCTGCTGAGATCAAATTTTTATGGGAATTAAGGCTTAGAAAGGAAAATATTGGACAAAACTAAACATTATAGGATCAATAGTAGAAAAAATGAAGCCAAACATAAGTCATACATATTGAGAATATCATTATTATTATTATTATTATTATTATTATTATTATTATTATTAATAATAATAATAATAATAATAATAATAATAATAATAATAATAATAATAATAATAATAATAATAATAATAATAATAATAATAATAATAATAATAATAATAATAATAATAATAATAATAATAATAATAATAATAATAATAATAATAATAATAATAATAATAATAATAATAATAATAATAATAATAATAATAATAATAATAATAATAATAATAATAATAATAATAATAATAATAATAATAATAATAATAATAATAATAATAATAATAATAATAATAATAATAATAATAATAATAATAATAATAATAATAATAATAATAATAATAATAATAATAATAATAATAATAATAATAATAATAATAATAATAATAATAATAATAATAATAATAATAATAATAATAATAATAATAATAATAATAATAATAATAATAATAATAATAATAATAATAATAATAATAATAATAATAATAATAATAATAATAATAATAATAATAATAATAATAATAATAATAATAATAATAATAATAATAATAATAATAATAATAATAATAATAATAATAATAATAATAATAATAATAATAATAATAATAATAATAATAATAATAATAATAATAATAATAAATGTTTCAAAATAACACACATTTATACGAATATTTCCTGCATTAATACTAGGTAGAGATATTCAGTGAATTACCCATTAGTGGCAATAAATGGTATCTTCGCCTTACTTCACTATATATATAATCCTTTTTTTTTTTTTTCCAAAACATGACACCTCTAACCCACTATTTTGTCTAGGGCAGCGTTTCTTTGAGATTTAGCTTTACAAGGTATGAAACGGTAGAGCCAGACTGAAAATTTCAATGCCATAGCCGGGATTTGAAGCAAAGGTCTTCTGGTTGCCGTCCACCCGCTCTAACCCTTGAGCTACTATGGCCAACGTGCCGACATGACATTAAATTCTCCAACTGACTCGTGTTTGTCCCGATAAACCACTAGGAGTTCTCACAAACACATGAGACAACTACCTTAATGGCGACTTACTATGCTGGAAGTAGTTTAAGGCCCGGGCTTTATAGTTCGGACCAGTATTAGATACAATTAATGGAAATTAATTGTTCTTTCACTCTAGCCGTGTGTAGGACGCAATATGAAACGGTAGAGCCAGACTGAAAAAAACAATGCCATAGCCGGGATTTGAACCACAGATCTTCAGGTTGCCGTCCAGCCGCTCTAACCCTTGAGCTACTATGGCCAACGTGCCGACATGGCATTAAATTCTCCAACTGACTGGCGGGAATAACACGAGTCAGTTGGAGAATTAAATGTCATGTCGGCACGTTGGTCATAGTAGCTCAAGGGTTAGAGCGGGTGGACGGCAACCAGAAGATCTGTGGTTCAAATCCCGGCTATGGCATTGAATTTTTCAGTCTGGCTCTACCTTTTCATAGTGCGTCCTACACACGGCTAGTGTGAAAGAATAATTAATTTCCATTTACAAGGTATGTAAGGCAGGAAATAAAGGAACCAGAATGCTGGTTACATTACCTCTCTTCCTGTTAATAGGATCACCTATTGTTAGCTAATGGTTGGAACCCAGCGACAAAGAAGAGTGGTTCCTTTGAAATTTGTCATGTTTTTGGCAAAATGTATACCTATTTAACGGGTCGTTCTGTGGCGGCGTTCGGGAGATTTCGGGTTCTGTACCTTGTACCGTTCATTCTGACTTTGGAATTTCGTGACTTCCCTCCTCGGTAGGCCAGTCCTGGGGTGGTTTTGAACTGCCATTATTTCGTTTCCTTCATTTCGCATTCATTCTGTTTCTTGCGTTTCAGGTGTGCTACTAGATTTCGTGATGTAAGGCGGTGCAGAACGGATGCTTGGTCCAACGAAAGAGGATACAGAGAGTTGCCTGATTGGACGAATCATTCATCTCCCTCTCTGTGCAGCTCCAGTAGTGGAAGACGGATTTTCGAGACAGGAACTGTGATACCGAAATTAAAGGGTGCAATGTATAAAGAATTGTAATGGATTTCAAAGGAGTCTTGTATGTTTGTTACGACACGTACAGGTGCAGTTGGGATGAATAGCAACGGAGTTGGTTGAGTTGTTTAACAAAAGACACGGGAGAAAAAGGGTTTTCTTAGTAAGTATCCTGAATGGATAGCACTTGACTTTGTTTGTAAAGGCATTCTTCGGACCCCTAAATAATGACATGACAAAATAGTCACAAAGGGGATCTTTGGTTGAAAAGAGGGCTTCGAGAAAGTAAAAGTGACACATACACTCACGTGCAGCTGTGAGGACAGTCAGTTCATGGATTGGAGCCGATTAGGACAGTCCTCTTCTTCTGTCTTGGTCGAGGACAGACCAGAAATGATGAGAGAAGATATTTGTCAGTTTATACGTAGCTAATTAAGTATCATCGAGTGATAAGCATTCCACCTTCAGTAACTTTAAACGGTGATATTGGCAATCCTTGGTCGGCAACTTCAAGTTTAATGTAATAATAAAAGAAGCAGTCATTAAACCAATTTGAAACAGGCATTCCAGTGTCATTAAAACTATCCTTTTCATACATATCCACGCATACCCTGGGAGAAACCTCATTGCTTTACCCTGAGCTAAACACCCATTATTTCCATTTGCATCAAACTGTCGCGCCAACGTGGTAACCTTTGCTCGCCACATATATTGTTGCTTCAAATTGTCGCCAACGTGGAACTTTGTTCGCCAATATATTGTAGCTTAAACTGGTAGTCGAACATTGCTTGCTTATGACTCATTCAGTTATTTCTCCTTCCTGGTGATAGTTACCACAATAGATATACGCCAATATGCGAGTTATCCCCCTTTACTGTATACCCTATACTCTAACTTGAGTATGTTTATTGACATACTAATAATAGAAATAACAGTGATTTCAGATAAACGTAACGAAACAGACGAGAAAGTATTCCTTTAATTGATTCTCAACCAGACAAATTATGGTGTAGCTACAAAGTAGTTAAGTCACAGAAGTGATTTGTAAGCAGTGGGGGAACGAAACCCCTGTCATCTGTTAAATGAGAAGCACTTTGCAGAATGGGAGGACTATATGACTGTATACACGTTCCCCCTCAGAGAAGGAACCCACAAACATTCCAGGGATCATGAGTTAGTTAACCGCTCTAACGAATGGAAACGTTTAGTTTGCAGTTTGGACAACATAATGTCACTGAAGGGGTGACTTTTTTTATTACCACAACAATAATTCGTTCTTTGTGGTTGAGGTTAGGCAAGTACCTAAGCCTTTGACGATCGATCTCTGTGTTAAGCAGCTTTGAGCTTGGTCAGCACTTGAACGAGGGGTGACCCTCCATAAGCTGTGTGTGGCTTAACTAAGCCCACCGTGTTTTCGGTTAAGCGAATTCTTGGAAGGATAATTAATTACATCTTCCGACTTCCCTGTACCTCCATTTCACCTCTGTTCTCTTTGTTTCTATTCTTGTAATTAACGTCCTCCAACGCCAAGTCATGTCAGACGATCTCTGTATATCATGGCATCTGTACAGAAGAATTTGGTATCCACTGCTCTTTGCACTGGACCAAACCGAATAAACCGCAAAGTTATGCCATCGTTGGACTGTTCATACGCGGATACTACCACAAAATTGTCAAAACCCAAAATTCTATCAACCTGATAAGAAAGGTGTGCAAATGCTTTGTAAAAAAAATGTGAACCCTATCAAAAAATAGAATAGGATCGTCAACTGACCTCATCAAAGACAATGTAACAGTGCAGTGTGTAACAAAATTAACACTCCTTCAAGTGCATCCTTCTCTTATTAATTATTAAGATCAGACGATGAGTGAAATGGGTGAAATAACCTAAAATGAATCCAGGGTCCATAGAGCTTAAAGTTACCAGACATTCATCTTACCCAACATTCAAAGAATAAGGGAAAGCACCGGAAAAATCTTATCGAGATAACAGAGATGAGCACACAAACACTTCTCTTTTAACTGCATTTTTCATCCTAATTGGCTGTTTCATGACTTCAGGTGTCGGCTGGGTTTTCAGTGTACATGGCAGGTACATTGCTCTCTGTAAAACCTCATCCCACGTATCAGGAAAGGTCTACGAGTCCCCGGGGATGTATAAGCGTAGAGCTGAGGGTACTCGTTTGTACAGCCGCCACGGACAGTTCAAATCTGCAGAAGTTAGAAAACCAGCCCTCTGCTCTCGTCTCCTCCATCCACCCACTTTATCCCTCCCTCGCTATACCTCGTCAGAGGCATGGGTACAGAATACTTCATTGTTCTAGGTGCTAAGTCCCACCTCCAAACCTTATCTTAATGTTCGGATTCCATGTTAATGTCTACGTCCTCAATGCCCATTTGGATGCATTTCTCTCTAGTTAAGAAATAATTCTGTCTTTAGAAGCCAAAGTTCAGCATTGAAACGATCTGTTTCGTGTCAGTTCAACTGCTGTTTGTTTATTGCCGTCCTCCGAAAGGGGAGTTTCGGATTGGGTTGGTAACATTGCAGTATTTCAATATAATGATGGCAATAGACTTGTGGTCGGGGTCTAACTCCCCCTCTTAAATCCCAGGGAGCCGCAGAAAACTCCGTGAGGTTTTCCATTAGGGAATGCCTTCACTCTAAAAAGCCCCCCTTTCGGGTGCAAGTGGATACGCCACTTACGCGCGTCAACCCATCCATGAAGACTACCAATAACCTCCGTTGAGCCGTACCGTACTAGCTACGTGCATCATGTTGTTCCATTATGGTGTCAAAGCCACCCAGACTACCCAACACCCGTGGAATTTGGAAACCAACTGCCCCGTCGAGACCAACCCAATCTTAACAATTCCCCTGCGGGAGTATGGCAATAGACATCAGCAGCACGTATCGTAACTTGCAAAGAAAATTAAAGTTCTGAATTGCATTTTTTGATGTGCTATGAGTTAATGATGCAGTACGCCTTAATACGTAGTGCCTCACTGTGGTAAATAGTGAACATATACAGAACGTAAAGCAACGAGGGGAAGATGAACACAGGGCCAGTAACAACAATGGCAGGACCTTAGTAACTGTATTCCTCTATAGATATACTACTAGCAACTATACATTACTTCGTGTTTCGTCAACGAAACGCCATTAAATGTTGTACCATATTTCAAAATAACGTGTCACTACAGTTCTGATATACCTCCTGACGACAGAAGCAGTAACTCGCTGACATAATTTAAATGTTTATAACTTCTACAAACCATTGTTGACTTTCTTCAATCCAATAGCTCATAGCTTGGACAGATAGCCGGAATTAACATCAAGGAAGAGATCTTCAAGACATCTTAAACCAACATTACATCCTCAGGTTACAGCATCGCGAAACAGACATTACTGTTTCACTATTAATCTGGCCATGAACTCTGTAATAAATACTGTATGTAATAATTGAGCAAAATGTTATAAAATGTTATAATATTTGATATTTATATAGTACCTAGTCTAAAACAAATACCAGAACAGTATTACTTTCATTCTAAAATGTAAATTATATGTATTGTTGAGATACAAAACTTAGGTAAAGATGTGATAAATAATTACATTGTGATTCAGTCTGTTAAATTAAGATATTACTTGTACGTTAGCATTGCATTTGAATGTATTGTAGAATCTCAGCTTAAAATTTGCCATCTTCACCAATTACTTCTTCAATATTGTGACTTTGTGAGTTCGTATAATTAAAAGTCCAATTTGCCGAAATTCTAAATGTTCTTTATTTCCGTAAAGATACACTGTTCAATTCTCACGTAACAACATTACATCACATATACAACACAAACTTCCAATGTCGATGACAATAACAAACAGCTCTCGTTACATCCTCAACAACACTTTTGTTACACACTTCACAGCTGTTTGCTGCTCGCCTCACTGTTTTACAACTGTCCGCTGGCGTGTCACAATCGCTTATATATCTCATTCATAAATTCGAGAGGTTTCGAGTACAAACGAGAAACCATCTTTTCTCTGTCAATCACGATATCACTAGAACCTTCCAAATGTGAAATCCTATCTATGACGGCAAGTCCTTTATCTTGGCTATCTTTATTTGCCGGCCCTTTGTGAACACTAGCCGCGCTATCGTTAACTGCTTATGCAAACTCTTTATTATCCGCCGTCTGATATCTATTTGCACCTGTTGGATAGATAGTATGGCACCTTGGTCATCAGCCCTTGTGTTCCCTTTGCTAAATCAGCTGTCTAATTCATTTTAACTCCTCTCCCCTTGTCAGTGATGTTCTCCTTGGCTGTCCTCGTACATTTTTCCTTTCGTTTTATTAGGAAATCTTCTGGGAAGGTGTGATATGATGTATATCTCGAATGATATTTCTGCTTCTTAAATAAATTATAATTTTAAATAGTGTACCGCAAAGATTTGACCATAAAATATTAAATTATATAAAAGAAAGAACTAAACAACTAAACAAAAGAATGACCAGGTGGAATCGTATACGATAAATCAACTTTTCCCATTTTCTATTAGAATTAGAATTAGTATTAGTAGGAGAGACCCTTGGAGATCAGCACCGCATGTAGCCCATTATACGCCTTTGTGACTTACGTAGCCCCTAAGGGAAGGAATGAAAGGTCTGCATAATGAGCACTATCAAGAACTATTCTCTCTATTGGTGTGAACACCTTAGTTGGGATGTCAATCTGTGGCCTGTAACTTATGAAGAAGTTGCAGCGGAAATTGTAGAGTTTCATTTGGATTGTCAAGTGCTTTTGTACATTTCTTCGAGGAATGGTGCCCCTTCTTGGCCATCATTATGGTGGTGGTGATACGGTGGTATTATATGTACTTAAATACACTTTATGGGGAAATAAGGTGTTTATTACTTCTGTTAAAGTCCTTCAACGTTCCTTGTTTCCATCACTCTAATGTGATTGATGGTTAGGACTGGGAAGTCAGGCTGGAAATTTTCATTTACAGAGTTTTTTTGTTTATACTAATAGTACTTAGAGCTAAGCGGAAAAAAGGCTGTAAAAACCTTGGTAGTGTTCGAAACTTAAAGGATAAGAAAGACGAACCAGTTCCGGCACGGAAGGAAGCTCTTGTGGCGATAAGGCTGGCATAGCATTTGTCAGTGCTTCTTTAATCAAATGTCAGTATGACATATAATTATATGTAAGAGATCGTGCCAATGTATTCCCAACCTAGCCTTAGTAAATCAACATTTGAAAGAAACTGATAAAGACCAAAAGGTCTAAAATGCATTTTTTCTCCATATTTTGAATAAGGAAGTTAAAACACAGTTATAAGCTGAAAAATAGTAACAAAGAAGCTCAATCTAAAAGGACTTGAACAACAACAAAAGAAAGATAATTTACATTTAAAAGTGAATAACAGCACAATTCTTTTCTAAAAATATTCCTTTATATTATATTAATCGAGAAAACTATTTGTAGAAATGGCTTATCTGTTTCCTTGTAGATACAGGGAGAGTAGGAAAACACAACAGCCTTACGAGCTATTTATTATCCAATTCAGTCATCCTTATTTTACGCAAAGGTAAATTAGGAATATAATTTACAGCTTATAAAATTAATATAATAAAATACAGTATCATCAATATGATAAACCTTAAACAACAAAATTAAACATTAAGTTTAACAAATATTTTTTTCAAGAAAGACACGAAATATTGATCAGTTTTGCAATTCATCACAGTATGTGTAAGTGGCTTTGAAAAATTGTAACCTAAAGATAATAATCCAATAATTCAAATTCGTGTCTTTCAAAATAGAAAAAAGGCAATCAAATCTTTTAGCAGATCGCATGTGATGGCTTTGGAATTCTAATCTTTGGCATGGCCAAGACTCAAATAAAAGACGAAGAGCGACTTCCCATTTTAGAAAAGCTTAAGTATTGAAAAATTCAGGAATTCAAGCAAGGGAATATCTCGGAAATGGTTCATTTCACAAAATAAGTATTAGAAACAAGTTGTTTTTAACGAGATCTACATTTTTTGTTAAATAACTTTTCGTGTATCGCTTACAGTTTACCAGTTATGCAAGGTTATTCAGAATGAAGATTTCTGATATCCCCAAATATTAGATATTTAGATATTTCATTTGTCTTGAAAATGTGTTAAACATATGGCATTTTGATCAAAATCATTAGAGCCAATTTTAAGAAATTCAAATTTACGAAAAATATTCTATATAAAAGGTAATCTGGCATAATGCAAATTTCTTCAAAATCTTCGTGTCGCGCCCTTTGCTGTTCACAGGTACACATATACAAAGAGACCTTTTTCAAAAATGCATTTATCTAAGGAGCCTCAACACATCTATTTTTGGCAGAATCTTGCTATGAAATTTTGGACAGAATGGAATACTTCCCTTACTTTATGCAATAATGGACTGCAGTGGACTACGCTAGGAAGGGGATTCTGCACGGATCCAAACTTGGTCTATTGATTCCAAGTGGGCATCCCCGGGAGGAAAGATGAGGAGAGAGGAGATAGAGGAGGCACCCCCAAGGAAAAATCACAGTGCAGAGAACAGGTTCCCTACACTTTACCTGTTACCAGGTCAACCGGCTTCCCATCCTACCCTCCTTAGAAGAGGGGATCCGTCACCTTCAGCTGCCGTGGTGCGGGCGCTGCGGGCCCTTAGCACTCGTGGTAGAGTCTGTTTAGTTAACTCGTGTGCACGTCGGCCGCTGCCTTTGACGAACGCTTATAATCGTTTTACAACACAGACTCTCCTTCTCCCAGACCTTTCTGCAAGGTTGCCACCTTTCTCGATACGTCATGGGTATCGTACGAGGTTTCGTCTAAATAATCTTATGTTTATTACTGCAAAACTTCCTTAGTTTTGACAAATGTATATTGCCAAGCTACAATTCTACTGGATTCCATAATAACCCTTAACTTATTCGAAGTGCAGTATTTGAAACCCAGCTCCTTTAGGAGACCGCGCAAAGTGCAGTGCCCATAAGGAAAATCACAAATTTCTTGCAAATGTGCAACCAATTCGTCTAAGGTGAGCGCTCTCCCTTTTGCATAGAATCTATAAATTTATCGGCGAATTAAATCGCATGTGAAATTATGTACTTCACACTTGGTATTCCTTTCGTCACAATATTTCTTACTGTATTTCTGTGAATACCCAGAATTTATCATCAGGTTCATGGCACGACCCCTTACCAAGATTATTTGTCAGCACATTTTTATATGTGTCCAAAACAAGCGCTTGAATTTGCTTAGAAACAGTTCCGGTTGTAACTTTGTTTTGTGAGGCTTTTCCAGTAATATAACTCGGCCCAGTTATTCACACCATTGTTATCACTTTGATTAGTTTCACTTCATTGAAAGTTATTTAATACTTCATTTGCTGTTACCACTGCATTTCCCTCCCACGGTCTCCACATCGTGACGCACAACGAACTTCTGCACGTAATGAAACAGATCAACTGGAAGTTGGAACTTTGGCAACGGAGACTCCACGTGGAGTAAACAGGCGACTGTCACTTCGAGAAAATCAGGATTGCAATTGATCCTCAACGACAGTGTTCTATTTCTGAAGTTAACTAAACAGACCTTACCTCTGACCTTACCTTACCTTACCTTACCAGAGGAACCTCGAGCCGAACATACGAGCCCCTCCCGAATGGGAGGTGCTCGGATTGGATTGGACTCGAGGGGAATAGTGTGTTCCCAATACCCGTGGGAGATCGGGTATCTCCACCAGATTTCGGCCGCCCAGAGGGGGCAGAGGGTTGCCTAAGAAGTCCCGGGTACTATGTCTGCTGAGCATAGTAGAAAGTGCGCTAGATCACCAGGCTGTCCCACCAAGGTTATTTGGTAGTCTTCCTTGCGGGGTTGACGCGCGTAAGTGGTGTAACCACTTCCAACCGTCTTGAGATGATGGGGGGGGGGGGGGCTTTTAGACTTACGGTATTGCCCCATGGAAAGCACCCCGGAGTTTTCCATCGCTCCCGGGAGATAGAGGTCGGAGTCTTCAGACTTTCGGGTAGACCTCGTAGTACAATCCCACCCTACTGTGGTTCGGAAACAGCTGCAATAGATCGGTTTCGGAAACCGGAGACCACGGAAGTTTAACCAAGAGCATATCATCCTGCAATGCAACGCCGAGACACCCGCCGACACTTCTACACTGAAAGAGACCACCAGATGAGAGATGATATGAAATGATAATGGAGATGAAATGGGGGACTGGAAATTCGGGGAGTATAATTAACCTACCCAACATTCGCCTGGCGACTTGGGAAAATTCCCGAAGAAACCCTTGGCTAGGTAGGTCATTCACGGGAATCGACTTGTACCTCCCGAATGCGGAGCACAGATAACACTTCCTGAGCCTGCGCGCTCGGTGTAGCACGGAAGGTAATAATCATCCATTGAAACGTCAGGTATATGTTTAGGTATATCTTTTTTGATGAAACGCATCTGTAGTTGAATGAGCTTGCATTGGCCCACTGGTCCCTGCGTTTAAACCCGTGGGAGGGCGCTGATTTTTTTAGTTATAATCTTAATATGGCTTTGTTTAGAAGGAAAGTGAACTTGGTGGCCGCATGTCGTAAATTTACAGCACATAAAAGAATCTCAGGAGTAATAAAGCCACCACTGAGTAAAATTATCTCAATATACGAGGGCTGTTCAATAAAGAATGATAATAATTTTTACGGTCATAATTTTTCGCACTAAAATTCAATCTTATTATATTCTGTTAGCTTAATATAAAACAAACACGCCGTAGTAGTTTCATTGTTGGTACTCCTGGTTACCGCCTCTGAGAAACAGGCAAGACATGTTCAGTATCGCCTTCCGCTGCAATGGAGGTAACATGCATTAAAGTTGATGTTAGAGGAAGATCCGGAGTTTTTTCAAACGTAATCACTGCTGATGAAACTTGGCTACATCATTTTGATCCTGAGAGCAAACAGCAAAGCTCAGTGTGGAAATCTCCTTCATCCCCAACCCCCCAAAAAGCAAAAGCGGTTGCTTCTACTGGGAAAGTTATGGTCATCTCATTCTTTGATATTCATGGAATGGTTTATCAGCATGTTGTACCTGCACACACATCAGTAAACTGGACAATACTACAGGGATGTCCTGAAAACATTGATAGTCCATATCAGGCGCAAAAGACCACATTTCCATGAAGCAGGCTGGATGCTGCACCACGATAATGCGCGGCCTCATATTGCCAATGTTGTTGCTAAATATCTTGCAAAAATCAACGTGAAGTGCA
This sequence comes from Mantis religiosa, assembly GCA_030765055.1. NCBI lineage: Eukaryota > Metazoa > Arthropoda > Insecta > Mantodea > Mantidae > Mantis > Mantis religiosa. Next base: position 130,742,001 of record CM060955.1, on the reverse strand, counting down.
TCCCTCACCCTCCCTATAGTCCGGATTTAGCCGCAAGTGACTTTTTTCTATTCCCTAACTCGAAGAAACGCCTTCGTGGGAGGCATTATCCATCATCAGAAGCAGTGGTGAAGGCTGCGGAGGCGATTTTGAAGGATCTCTCAAAAAGGGTTTCCAGCATGTCTTTGAAGACTGGCAGAAACGCTGAGACAAGTGCATCACATTCAGGGGAGACTATTTTGAGGACCATCAAAATTATGAGGATGAGTAAAGGTACGTTGTCAAAAAAAATTGTGATCATTCTTAGAATAGGACGCTGAGAACCACAGCAATTAAAGCTATTTAAAAGTGTCTACAAATAAAACGCTAAATTTAATTTCCACGGGTGAAGGGTTGAACTGCAATCCGCTATCGCGTGGTTGATGTACAAATGTATGCAGACTGGGAACACTACTTGCCAAACGCACGGTTGCAGCTCTGACTGAGAAATACATAAACAAGGTTCAGAACGTTAGGGTAATTTGTGTCCAGAAGTCTGACTTCATTTCCGGTCGACATCTGTCGTGGTAAACCCCGGTGAGTCACCACGTGCAGAATGCTTGAACAACAAGAGTTTGGTACTGCCAGTCGATACTGCAGTCAATTGCTCCTTTGTCTACTGAAGCTGTGCTAATCTGAACAAGTTTTCACTTGTATGGATTACTGGCTCACTTTCGGTCGTAATGATTTTGTTTTATGTGTTTTATTTATTATTAATATTAAGTAGAGCAAGTATGGCATTCCACTCTAAAGGTCCCTATATTTCACTGGGAATACATCTTTGTAGACTATCTGAATAAAAATTAAAAAAGAAAAGAAAGAACAAACATAAAAATGAAAATGTTTATTTTTCTGTATTAGTTTGCAGTAAAAAGCAAAGAATTGTATTTTACCCAAAAATGAAATGCAGACGTTTCAGTGGGAATAGGTGGTCTGATACTCCTGAACCCCCCTCCCAAAAACAAATTAGCCTGTGAATAGCATAGTTCAAAACGCGAAAATTCAGTTAAATATATTCCAAGAATGTAGCACGAACTCCTTTGAAAGAAATAAAAAAATTCCCTCCGTACCACTCGAATGGATTTTTTTATTTTAAAATTTGATTTTCTAGGAAATGCTTCTAACTTTTTGATTAACGTGTTATATGTTAAAATAATGTATGACAATAACTTCTATTAGAGCGAGTTACATGGATAAGGTTTTCTTTTTTCGGAGTTTTCCCTTATCCTGAGAGTATGAATGTCTGCAACTTTCTGCTTTAAGGACCCCGGACCCATTTGAACATCAGTTCAACCATTTTGTTCACTGACCATTCGACATGGCGTATCCAGATAAGCGATATTAAATGTAATCATCAAAGCAATCAATGATCTCCTGATGGCTAATGCGGTCGAAAGTTTCGTCCCCTCCAAAAAAACAATTATGACGTGGAAACCTGCTATTGAAAAATTTTAGTACTGCTCCCTTATGCCAATTGAACATACAAAAAATATATAATAAAAGAATTTATACCAATATTTATGTATATATTATGTTATTATATATGTATAATGTGATTTTAATAGAAATTATATATTTTTACTTCCTGTACTGCACACCTCGGTAGCGTAGATGGTAGCGTGTCTGCCTCACGCACAAGAGGTCCCGAGTTCGAATCTCGGTCAGGGTGAGTTACCTGGATAAGGTTTTTCGGGGGTTTCCCTTATCCTGAAAGACGATTGTCGGATAACTGTAAGCTCCATGGACCCTGGGCTCATTTGAGCATCATTTCACCCATTTCATTCATCGTCCGAGGAGGACATAAATTACAAATAGTAAGCAGGCGAATAGTAAGCAGGCGTCGTATTGTAGTCTATACAAATATTTATTCGATGTCGAGATTTCCCTTCTCAGGGAAAGAAAACAAAACATTTTTAGCTTGTTTTCTACCTATAAAGTAGTTAGAGAAAGTATGACATTCCATCCAAAAATTCTATACAGAAATTTCACCAAAAATACAGCTTTTGAGATAAATAAATAAATCCCTTTTTCGAAAACGTGTGTTTATATGTGTATGTAGTGTAGCGTTCATCATAACTCACAAACGATATGTCGTTAAATACCATCTTGGGATATAGTTTGAGCCTCTTACAAAGATATTAAAACAAAATCCCCTATCTCCAACTACTGTTCATTTAGGAATTTATTCGAAAATTTTTATTTTATCAAACGTAGCTCTAAGAATTTTGATCAAAATACCATATACTTAAAACATTTTATATTTACAAGTGAAATGTGACAATAACTATAAAGTCCTTTTCATTCAGAATGACGTTTAGTAACTAATACACCCTAACACTACATCATAAGATAGGAGGGTCGGCTGCTAAGTCCCGAGCCTCACATAGAGATAGCGCCACTGGGCCAGTTTGACGGATATCATCATATAGTTTTACTCTTTCCATAGCTACAGGCCAATACTTGTTTAGTTTTTTATGACAGTATTTTAAACAAGAAAAGTGCAGAGATTTCACGGAAATGGGGGATCTGGAAAAAGCGAGCAGTGAATAAATACTTCCATTTGAAAGGCTTAACGCCTAAATAAGTCAAGGAGGAAATGGGCACTACTTCGAAAGACCCTGTCCCTTCATATACAATGATTAAAAGGTGGATTGCACAGTTTAAAATGGGACGTTCGAGCACTAGTGATGAATCTCGCTTTGGACGCCCTATGGAACTTACAACTCCAGAGATCATCGAAAAAATTCATCGTTTAGTACTGGATGACCGCAGATTAAAGTTGTTTGAGATAGCAGAGGCTGTAAACATATCAAAAGAACGTGCAGGTAATAGTTTAAGTAATATTTTAGGATTTCACAAGATCTGTGCAAGATGGGTGCCGCGTTTGTTGACACCTGATCAAAAGTTGCAAATAAAAACTGTTTTTGTTAAGAATATGGAGATCTACCGTAAAATTCCCAGTGAATTTTTGAGACGGCTTATTATCATGGACGAAACTTGGATACATCACTAGACTCCAGAAAGTAAATTACAGTCCAAACAGTGGATTGCGCCAGGCGAACCAACTCCAAAAAAGACAAAGTCAATTTTGTCAGCTAATAAGGTTATGGCGAATGTTTTTTGGGATGCACAGGGAATAATTTTTATTGATTACTTGGAAAAGGGTAAAAGTATCATTGATGATTACTATGCAAGCTTACTGCAACGTTCGAGTAATGCTGTGAAAATAAAAACACATCATTTGGCAAAGAAAATAATCTTGTTTCTGCACCACAATGCTCCGGTCTTTCTTTTCTTTCTTTCTTTTTAATTTACGTCCTCCAACGTTAAGTCATATCGGACGATGAATGAAATGGGTGAAATGAAGCTCAAATGAGCCCGGAGCTCATAGAGCTTAGAGTTACCCGACATTCGTCTATCAGGATAAGGGAAAAACCCGGAAAAACCTTATCCAAGTAAATTACCCTAACGAAGATTCGAACTTGGGACCTCTTGAACGTGAGGCAGACACACTACCATCTACGCTACCGAGGCGGGCATGCTCCGGTCCATCGTTCAGTCGTTGCAATGGGAAAAATGTGCGAATTGAGGTTGGAATTGCTTGAACATCCTCCCTATTCGCCAGATTTAACACCCAGTGACTATCAACTGTTACCGAACGTCAAAAAATTTCCTGGAGGACGAAGATTTGACAACAACAAGGAGGTCATTGATGCAGTAAGCAGCTATTTTGAGGACCATTATAAATAGCAATACAGAGATGTTTAATTGAATTACAACACCGATATAATACATTTATTAATCTTTCTGGAAGTTATGTTGAGAAATAAAGAAAAAGACAATTAAAATATATTGTCGCGGCGACGGGCATAAAAGGCACAATAAATAACAGACGGATAGTGTTTCACGGAGATAAAGAGCTTGCATAAACACATAAACATAGCGCCGGAGATAAAAGACTTACCGACACAGATAAGTGAGGTAAATGGAAATTTCTAGTGACTTCTTGATTGAAAGAGATATTTCGGTTTCTGGCTTGTTTTGGAAAAGTCTGGAAATTATCAATGGAGGTATATATAAGAGATTGTTACACGCCAGAGGGGAAACAAGAGAGTGAATGACAAACAGCTGTGAAGTGTTGTAACGAGAGCTGATGTAAACAGGTGTAATCAGGACGCTGTTGTAGATTGTGATGTAATTCTGCTGCTACGAAGTGTATTTCTACGCAAATAAAGAACATTTATAATTTCGACAAATTGGACTTTTAATTCTATGAACTCACAAAGTCACAGTATATATTATTGTGAAGCCCAGGACTTATCAGCCAACCTTCGTACATGCCGTTAAAAACACATTTTATGTCAAATATTTCTTATGGAGTTAACCACTCCCGAGATATTTCTTGTTACAGTTTCAAATTTAAAATGTTTATTCATTTTTAAAATGTGAGTCATTATTCATTTCTTTCTCCTAGTCAGGCAAAGTGAACGGATTTCAAAGCATCACATAGGAATCTTTTCTTTAGAGATCTGAGTATCGGTAAAACTTCTACATTACCTTATTGCCATTTCTGTTATTCAAAATGGAAATATACTTGAACAACTTTAACTAGAACATGTGTACCTTGAAACTATTGAGTCAGGAGATTCAACAAAGTATTTTGGCGTGGCCTTCGTGATAAGAACAACATGATTAATACCTTCACAACAAATTAGAAATATTAAGCATCATCTCCTTTGCTAAAATCTGCACAAAAATATCAGATTTGTATATCTTCCATTTGTATAATAGTTTACCTTTTCCTTATTTAATATCAAATATATTTCTCAACAACTGTGAAAAAAATTATCAAAAGGTTTCTTTAAAAGAAATCTTTCAGTTATCTGCGGATTTCAGATCATATGCTATATTGCGATATGAAAAGGAAACCACTTGGACTCTTCCAAGCAGGATGAAAAACATATCTGTAATATACAAAACTTAAATTTAGTCCTCCGTTCTGTATGTGAGTACTACTCCAGCCTTAGCTGAGAGAAATCTTTGAAGTTTTTAAGTGAAGCGAGAATCGTGGAACTTAGCCAAGTACACCCTGGGCAAAGAAAACCTCTATTTCTCAGCTATTACTAAGTGAATTTCCTTGAAACAAATTAGAAACAGATATCTGGCTATGGGAAATATCTTTGTGTTCAATAAGTAAACAGAAGAAAATATTTTGTGAAAATGTTTTGTGAAATTTTTGTGTTGGGTGCATTGCTCCAACTTTGAATAGCACAGCACTCAAATTATTTACACGTAAGCCTCGCATGTCTTTTATGATATTGACAGAATCATATAAGCATCTCGACTGGTTTTGCTGTAGTAAATTGTTTAATGTGAAGAAAAATGAAAGTGTAAAATTTACGTTTGTTTTTTCAAAAAGATGTGGTTGCCATATTCAAATAGTGAGTTATTTCGTCATAATTCTAAGTCAATATATGTAATTTTATATAAAAAGTAAGTGTATAAAGTTTCAATCTTCTACCCCTAATAGTTGCTAAGAAAAATTGCCATATGTATGAAAAACTCTGCTTTCGAGAAAAAGCTCTTGAAATATGTCATGTTACCATTTAAATGGAATGCCATATCTTTAAAGCGTATTTAAATAAAGTAGCATTATATATAAAACCATAAAACTATACATATTCTTGTTCAGAAAATATCAGAAAATTTAACTGTAATGAAAATGAAAAGCGAACTTTTGACACCATTTCACACTTCCCGCTTCCCTTAAATTTAACAAAAGACGATTCAATGAAGAATTCTTGTATTGATCTGTATTCACACAATTCTATAGTTCAAGACATAAACATGATCTCAGTATTATCTCAGTATTACAGTATTATTATCTCTCAGTATTATAATCTCTCAGTATTATTATCTCAGTATTATTCTTGCAGTTGTAACGAAATGTATAAATGCGTAATGGAAATTTGTCTCGTTGTAACAAGATGAAACAAGAATAAGATTTTACGAAAATAATTTGCAGAAGAATGAGTTGAATGCAACCCGTAAGATATTTTCTTGAATACATATATACTCGTAATAAATATAAAAATATAACAGAGATATTGTTGTGTGCACCAACTTCTTTGTTTTACTGAAATGCTATCCTGACAAGCTCGTCACTTAGGAATGCTGTAGCCCTTCACCCCCTTCATTGTTAACAAACACTCCTTATCTACATAAGCTACCCAGCGATGCGAAAGAAACCCTACTACGAAATAACTTACCCTTTCGCTGATCGAAGTTGGTCTGAGCCTGCGCATAGGTACCAAGGGAATCCTCTGGTTGACAGATGCATATCTTAGTGGCCGTTGTTTTGGGACGAGGACGTCAATAGAACTGTCACAAATGCACAGCACTTAAAACTTATGAGGTACTCTCTCTGTAATGCCACGCTGCAACATATATACACACTTGAAATGATGTAAATAAGTTTTGATGAACGCTGAGAGATCTAAAATGTACCAGACTTCTCAGCGTCTCCCTCTAAATGCGTGGTTCATAATAGCTCGTTAAGTTCCAGAACATTATGATTGCAACATAAAAGCCCACGAATTTCTTGATATTCCGTGATTCTGCTTATCATTTTCTTGACCAAACGTGAACGTATTTTACACTAGGATTACTTAAGCCGATTATCAATAAAGAAATGAAAATCCGAAAATTGTTTTTGAACGATTCGCATAATATTTCTATCACCAAAAGTTGTAAACGTTACTTATACATTCCACTTGTACCTATTTTTATCCAAACGTCCAACACCATCAAGAGGACTGAATAAAGAATTGCTTCAGAAACTTTATGTTGGGTATGTTATGTCCAGCGGAGCAAGACGAGGCGACCCAAAAACATCTCAGTCGGAACACCGGCGGTAGTGTCGCAAACTAGGAACGCTTTCCATGCGGGTGGCATGATGTCTTATCGCCAGTCCCTCTCAACAATGAGGTCAACCTGGTTCATTATCCCTTTGCATCTGGTGTCACCAGGGCGGACTTTGTCACGACACCTTTGCTTTGAAACAGTCATGCTTCAGCATTTCTCTTCAAAACATTATTAAAAATAAAGGTCTTGCATTTACACGACTTTCTCTACCCGCTATTGCTCAGCAAAGTCTTACAAACGTTTATTCTTCTATTTCTTTCATATTAATCGAGATAAATATTTGTAAAATTGGTTTCAAAACATATTTCTTTTTTATATTGAGCACTAATAAAATCGAAACGAAAATATCCTCCTTAAGATCCTATCAAAATCTACCCCCCATTGGAACTGCAGGGAAAACAACTAATATGTCAGCTTCCAGAAACATCAGTCAAATATTTAGGAGTAATACTAGACACTAAATTAACCTGGAATTCTCACATATCTCACATTTCCACAACAGCCACTTCTAGAGTAAAGAAACTGTAACCTTTGTTACAGAAGAAATCACAGCTTGGCCTGATTTACAAGTCTCTTATACGTCACATAATTCCTTACGCTGCTCCTGTATGTGCAGCCAGCAAAATTCATCGACTCCAGGTTATACAAAGTAAATGTCTCCGCACTATATAAAACCTCTTGAGGAAAGTTATGTAGTGTTGGAAGAGAAAACACAGGATCTAGGATTGGTTGTGAATGTAAGTAAAACCAAATATATGAAGATAGGAGATGATGGGGATGTAAGAAGATGATAACCTACAGACGAATTACACGAGAAGGAATATCAAAGAATGGAAACATTTAAATACCTGGAATATATTGTAATAGTAGATAATAAAACATCAATGGAAATTTAAGAAAGAATAGCAAGTCGTAACAGATGTTCCTATGCCTTGCAGAATATGTTTAAATGAAGGAACGTCAGTAGGAATACTAAAATTAAAATATACACAACTGTACTGAGACCAATAATAATGTATGGTTCAGAAAGTTGTGACAACCAGAGAAGAACAGTGGTTATTACGGTGGGAAAGGAAGATTTTAAGAAATATAATTGGAGCGATAAGGGACTTGGACGGATGGAGAATCAGGACTAACTTGGAGTTACAGTTCCTATTTCGACAACCAAATATAGTAGTGAAAATTAAATAAGGAAGAATAAGGTGGATTGGCCATGTGCAGAGAATGCCGGAAACCAATGTAGTTAAGAAGATATTCATAGGAAAGCTGGATGGCAGAAGAAGAGGAAGACCCAGTAAAAGATGGGTAGATGATGTAGAAGATGACTTGAGAAAGTTGAGGGTTAAAGGCTGGAGAAGAAAAGCAGAGGACCGAGTAGAATGGAAGAGGGTGGTTAGGGAGGCCAAGGGCCTACATGTCCTGTAGTGCCAACTATCATCATCATCATCATCAACAACATCATTATCATAATCATCGTCATCACCACCACCATCATTCGGACAGTTGGTTAGGGTGAGTTACCTGGATAAGGTGGTGGTGGTGTTTTAGGGCCCATCGACAACTAGATCATTTGGACCTGGATAAGGTATTTCCGGGGTTTTCCTTTATCCTGAAAGACGAATGTTGGTGGATTAACAGGAGTAATTCTAAATAATCATATCCAAATATATATCGTAAATTTGTTCAACAAAAAATCAATATTAATTAAATATATTAAAGAAATTAAAAATAATAAATTTTGAATTCTAAGCTCCATGGACCCCGGACGCATTTCACCCATTTCATTCATCGTCCGATATGACTAAATGTTGGAGGACGTAAATTACAAATAAATAAAAAAATCACCATCATCATCATCACAAAATGTCGGGTAACTCTAAGCTCCATGGACCCCGGACGCATTAAGCATCATTTCACCCATTTCATTCATCGTCCGATATGACTAAATGTTGGAGGACGTAAATTACAACAAAAAGAAAATCACCACCACCACCACCACCACCACCACCACCACCACCACCACCACCACCACCACCACCACCACCACCACCACCACCACCACCACCACCACCACCACCACCACCACCACCACCACCACCACCACCACCACCACCACCACCACCACCACCACCACCATCATCATCATCATCATCATCATCATCATCATCATCATCATCACAAAGGCTCCATGGTTCATAAGAAACGATCAAATCCAGGAGATCGGTATTCTTCCCATGCATTTGTACTTCAAACTTTTCTCAGAGAAATTCTTCGTTAGATTATCCGAAGTACCAAGCGCTGTAACCTATCACATTGAACGGAGAAACTTAGAAAGAACCAAATTAAAAAGGAAAGTGCCTCAAGATATCCTGCTCACCGATTCAGAGGATAATGACTTCTCTGAATAATTCAAACTATTGTCGCCAGGTCATTGTTGATTGGAGGCGGCGCGGTCAACGAAATCAAGGAGACGACAATGCAGTGCGGAGATAAAAGCTCGCCGAAATGGTGGGCTGGAGGAGACGAATTTCTCTAGAGTTCGCCTTTGTTCTAGCCGGCTCTCGATTGTTTGAGAAATTTCTGGAACGTTAGTAAACTATAAAAAGGCTGCCCGCCCGCCAAATAGGAGTCACGGAGACCATATTAGCGTCACCGCACGCCACATAATCGAGCGCTTCTAAGACGCTTGCGTCGAGAGGTCAGTGCCCGACTGCGCGAGCACAAGGTGCAAGCGTGGGAGGACAAAATGGCCAGATTGCGCGTCTACGATGGCGACGTGTGGAGGATAGCCAGAGCCCTCAGAAATCACAGAGGCCAATACACCTCCCCCATCCATGGCACCCAAGGCCTGGCTTACGATCCCCAAGCCAAAGCCGATGCATTCGCTGACTACCTTGAACGTACCTTATGTCCAAGAGATGACCCCCAGGACGATAACTTTTCCGAACGTGTTCGTCGGGAGGTGCGTCGTTTCCTACGCCGCCCTCCTGAGGACGCGGTTCGTCTCCCAACCATTCGTCCCAGCGAAGTCCAGGGCGTACTCCAGCGTCTCAAACTAAAAAGGGCGGCGGGGCCGGACGGGCTGACCCCCCTAATGCTCCGCCATCTTCCCTTCAACGCGGTTCTGTTCCTAACTAGGATTTTCAACATGTGCCTCACCCTTGGGTACTTTCCAGAGATTGGAGAGAGGCCCGGGTGATTTGCATATTGAAACCTGGGAAAGATCCGATTCACCCCTCCAGCTACCGATCCATTAGCCTCCTTTCCACACTCTCGAAAGCTCTCGAGAGGTTGATTCTCACCCGCTTGTCCCCAATATTAGGAGACATTCAAGCCATTCCCGCACATCAGTTTGGTTTTCGTCCTGGGCACTGGACAATCCAACAGTTGCTGCGAGTGGTGGAGACTGCTGCCCTGGGGTTCCAGGAAGGCGCCTTCACTGCTGCGGTTTCTTTGGATGTCGAGAAGGCCTTCTCCACGACATGGCACGCCGGACTCCTTTACAAGTTGATCCACCTGGGGCTACCAACATAATACACAGCTTCTTGCGACACCGCACATTCCAAGTCACAGTCGTGGGGAAAACATCTACACTCAGACCATTGTGAGGCGGAGTCTCCGAAGGCTCTGTACTATCCCCCACCCTATTCAACGTCTTTATGGCAGATTTCCCAACAGAGCCACGAGTCGAAATGGCACAATACGCTGACGACGTGCTTCTGTTCTGCAAAGACAAACACATCCTCAGAGCCTTCAACCCCTTACAAAGACATCTCCGTCTCACACAGCAGTGGTGTAGGCGTTGGCGGATGTCCGTTAATCCGGACAAAAGCCACGCCATACTTTTTACAAAGCGCCACACCCCCGCAGACTGCCCCAATTTCAGCTACCGAAGTCGAAGGATAGAGTGGACTAACTCTGTCCAGTACCTAGAAGTTACCTTGGACAGGGGTCTAAGTTTTCGCCAACACATCAGGGACCGAGCGGCCAAGGTACAAGGAGCAATTGCTTCCCTGTATCCAATGCTGGGGTCCACCTCGATGCCAGTTGGCATGAAGTTATACCTCTTCCGAGCGCTGGTAATCCCGGTTATGCTTTACGCCTGCGAGATCTGGGGCATGGCCAAAGACAGCGTGCTAGCAAGGCTCCAACGTGCACAGAATAGAGCACTCAGGTCTATATATTCTGTGGGACGTTATTTTCCTACCAGGTTGCTTCACGAGGCCTCGAGTCTTCCATACGTGGAGGATGAAATCAGGCGCCAGGCATCAAAATTCTACGCAACTTTACCAACTCATAGAAGCGCCCTTGTTAGATCATTGAGAGATTATGACCCCACTAGACGCCATTCTAGACAACATCGGGTCTCCCGCATGGCATGCGGGCACCCAAGATAACCCAATAGCTAATCCTAACAGCAGCTAAAGCTGAGCTCCACATAATCTCCAAGTTATTTGGCAACAAAATTCTCCCCAACCCAAACTAAATTAAAAACACCAGGGTGCTGGGTATTGCATCCTGTCCTTTGATCCCGAAGGTACAATAATTGTAACCTCACAAAATTCATCAACCTCAAAACCTACACCACATCCATCCTACAAAATCCCGTTTTCGAATATCTTACCTGCGGTAAAACCCTTAACGGGTGGGCACGCAGCAAAAACCTTCTGGCTATATACAGCCAGCCAGCACCACATGGCAAATAGGAGTCAGTCGGTAATTGAACGCGTGCGGGAAAACAGCTGTGTTTGTTGACCTTGTATGTTGTATTGTGTATGTGTACGAAGCGTATTTCTACGGAAATAAAGTGAAGTATTTGTGTTTGTAACACAAAGTCACACTATATTCTCTATTTTTGTCATATCACCGCTAAATTTTAACCTAACCTCACATATCTAAACTCTGTTTACAACCGTCATCCATCTTATTTAATTATATTATATGAGTTATCCTGTTATATACTTTACCATTTATTCTCTTTCATTCAAATGTGTTCACAAAAAGCATATTGCGTTCTTAATTGTTATCTATTCGTTAGTATTATATACTTATCACATATTGTGTATGCTAGAGGACAGTAATTCCTCAGTTGTTAATTTGTATATAGTACCTATGTAATTTAACAATGGCTTGCCTAGCAATTCTACTGATCAGCCAAATAATAAATTAAAAAGACATTTCCTTGTAAATACAGTGGGAATAAGAGAATTTTGTAGAATTATGCAATACTCAAATTTTTAAGAGCTTTGATATTCCATTGTTTTTCAAAGGCCAACGTATAAAAAGGGGATAACTTCCCACATGAGCAACGTATAAAACATTGGAAATCGCAAACAATAGCAAGGAATATTTCGAGAATACTTCACTTAAAAAATATGTTTGATATGACTTGTATACTTTAATGAGATCTTTTATGTAGTAAGATTTTGTCCATTTCTTACGATATAAGTCATCCAGAATGAAATGGACTTCTGAGGTAACTCCCACAAAATTCATGATACTCTCAGGCATCATTTGCCATAAAACTTTATTCAAAATGTTAGAGCAGTTTTTAAGAAAATAAAAAAGAGCGAAGGACATTTGGGTGTGGGAATTTTGTATTACACAAAGACGCACATACACACAAGACTGTATGCAGGATGTCCCAAAATGACACCGACAAACTTTGAGAGCTGATAGATAAGATTATTTTAAATACTATTTGTTATGGGAAGTTGTTTGCTGCTGTGGTTCCTTTAAGCGCTAGAGTCATGTTCACTTATGAAGCAATTGTCTTACATGAGCAGTTATTCGCATGTCTAGGCCTTCGAAAACCCCCATGCTATATTTCAGAGGTCACATCAACTGAGATTTGGTGTTAATGTGTGGGCCGGTAATATGGATAACTTCTTAATAGGATCTTACATTTTACTGGCCCGACTCAATTCTTACAATTACTTATATTTTCAAAAAATTTTGCCCGATCTAATGGAAACAGTTCCCCTCCATATCAGACAGGACATGTAATTTCAACTGATGGGGCACCAGCTCAATTTGGTGCTGAAGTACATCATCTTACGGCTACATATGCAGTCACTGGATAGGTAGAGGTAGACCCATTGCCTGGCCAGCATGCTCCCCTAACCTTACTCCACTTGAGTTCTTTTTGTGGGGGCACATGAAGACTAGTGTAAGAAATACCTGTTGTATCTGAAAAGTATCTCGTGGCAGAATAACCTGCGCAGTTGGCGAAATCAGAGAAATGGCTGTGTCCTTGCAAGATTACGACAGAATATGGCACACCGATGCACTCTTTGTGTTAATTGCAATAGACGTGCGCTCCAACATTTGCTTTGACATTAACTTGTCTAGCGCTTAAACGAGGCACCGCAGCATAATACTTTCCTTAACAAAAAGTGTTTAAAATAATCTTATTTATCTGCCTTCAAAGTTTGTCGGTCTAGTTCTGGGACATTCTGTATAAATATCCTAAAAACAGGCTCGTGCGGAATCTCCTCCATTTGTATTCCACCTCTGTCTCGATGTAGGTTTTCAAATGAATAAAATTGAGGCGCTTAGAATAATAATGGCATATCGCAACCAAAGTTCATTTATTTTCTGTTCTTTCTTTTTTCATCAAAACATGGACAGTAGTTAACATTAAAACGTGACATTGTCTTGGTATTTAAATTAAGGGATTTTAAGTCTATGTGTAAATTCTGTGAACCATTGTGAGTAATAGTTTCCTTGAATTTGTGTATCTTAGAGCAAAAAATATACAAAACAGAAAAAAATTTTGTAAAATAAACTTTTGCTTCATTTAACAACTTCATATACTAACCCAGCTCTATTTTCATATCTTCACATTTTTCGTCATCAACTTTCTTCTGCTTATTACCCATTTAGTTTCCTTTATCACTCGTTTCTCCCCCCCCCCTTTTTGAGATTCAGGAATAACATCTGTAGATGGTTTCTCATTCACTACCGTTCATTACAATACCACGAATCCTTAATAAAGCCATCATAAATAAAGCACTGATAGTTGGGATATGTCATATTTACACTGACTACGGACAAATTTTAAAGGTGGAAAATGAAAGCTTTAGCATATCCCATTTGTTTGATACTTCTTCACATGAAAGGTAGATGTCAGCTGCGCATGGTCATTTTTCTATCTCAAAATGTGATGTCGGTTTGGATATGCCGTTATTATTCTGAGCGCCTCAATTAGAAATTTCCCATATTGTAAGTATGCTTGTTGATTTAAGTGTTATGAATTAATATGTTAAATATAGTTCTGTACAGAATACAGGCACAAAGTATATAATAGTTAAACAATGAGTTCTGGTGTTGGAAAACATCCGGAAATCTTGTTTATTTTCAGCTTAAATCCTGATAACTGTATGTCTAATACACATCGGATGTGTGAGGACAAATTATAAGTTCTAAAGCCTAAACTTGAAGCACATTTCATTATGATATGCTTAGCACGCCGAGCAACAAGTGTGACTACGCACCTTTATGAAAGAGAGAGAGAGAGAGAGAGAGAGAGAGAGAGAGAGAGAGAGAGAGAGAGAGAGAGAGCGCACGTCTCCTCTGGTGTCAGAGGATACCTATTACATTGCTTCGCGCACGCGCACATACTTCGATTGATTTTTAAAGCTTTGATACCGTCCCTGTTAGGCATATTAGCATAATAGCCGCGAAAGTCATATTAAAAGCATAATTAAGGGTGGATAGATATCACACTATGAATTAAGCTAAATTATAGCAAATATGGGAGATAATGATCGAATATACAGGTGCAGAAACTAAACAGGCAATCCCAATACATATATTTTATTGCAAGCACGTGAACCCAACGTGTAAAGAGAGCCGGGAAATGAACACTCACCCTCACAGGAATTTTCCTTGTGTTGAGGCGACAAAGGGGCATTGTTCGAGAATCGCATAAGGCTAGACCCAAGCGACAGTTAGTCGATTGATTAGTTGATTTGCACATCATACGTGATGTAGAGAATAGACATCGGGATTTAAGCTACGCTTTTGCAAGCGTGCTTCCGCATTAATTACCTAGACTGTGGGTAAGAGAAAGTTTCATGGAATACATGCCTCAGAAACTCAAAATTGCGATGAAATTTAAGAGTAGGGATGAAACACAACCTATAAGGAACGAGTAACGGGTCACATGACCCCTAAAGTGTCCAAAATTCGGCGAAAGGAAGGGCAAATTTGTACAATGGCGACGTCTGATATTTGCTAGGAAAAACACACTGTTTTGGCGAGTGAAAGGAGCAACACATAACTAAAAGTTCATCAACGTCCGTTATCGCGAATGAACGGAGCAACACATATTATTATTTTTTTTTTTTTTTTTTTTTTTTTTTTTTTATAGTTGGTTATCAAAAACTCTCTGTTAGCGAGTGAGAGGAACAGCACACGTTACAACATCAGGATTCTACCAAACTCTGTTTTTTTTATAATCCTCCGGAAATGCCCTAGTGCGCAAACTACTTCTCTCGCGGCGTCCAGAAACGACAATGCCTACGCGGCTTCATACATCACTCGGCACGTCCTAGAAATTTACAAGTTCACTCGCGACTGTGATTCAAACTAGCCGTCATGTCATGCGCATAGCAACGGGCAAATCCTAAGTCTCGCGCCTAATTTGCGAGTTACACCAACACAACAGTGACGAGTGGAGAAGGCGACTTGTATAAATAAACTTGCCATTCAACGGTCGTGGTGTCTTCTGTGATAATACACCTACACTGTCAGGACGTACCTGCTCCCTGAAACCCATAAGAGCGAATCCATGAAGACCTACCCTGCGAAAAGCTCCGACCCGTTGTAAACCTCCCATCCGTAGCCCTCACCCGTCACATTATCCTGTCATATGAGGTGTTGAGTACCGGGAGGGCTCAACGAGGTACTTAACGGGCCAGTAACGCCTTAGCTTACAGTTAGTTTCGGGTTACAATAATCGAAGTGTGAACTGCATGAACGATTATTAAAGAGAAAATGTCAATTAAAATCAAGTAAATACATTGTTACTCGCCGAAGTGCTACTACAACTTGTCAAAGTGTTTAGTTTTATAAGCCATTTAACCCTGTTTCTATCACAGTGCTCTTTATATAACTTTATTAATTGGATACTAGAAAGTTACCTTATCCGACGTCATTCGCAACTTTATATAACCATAGACATCTGACTATCACAGCACAGATATCACGTAAACTACTTGCTAAATAGCTCTTATCAACACCCATAATTAATATTAGAATGTTACGTAAGAATAAGACGTAAGCAACAAGTTCTCCGTGCACTTCGCACCTTTGTGATGACAATATGCAACTAGAAATGTTGAATCACAGCAATAAACAAAACATTAGTTACTGATAACTTTCTCTGTTTTTCATCACAAAGAACAATGTCGTTTCGAAGTGTCACCAGTCTGTGATTGCACTAGATGAAAATTGCAGCGTGGACCATAAATGTTATTGGCCTTCTCTTTCTTTGGCTAGAAAAAGAACACTGGGCAACAACTGGGCCTAAAAACAGTGAATTTACATGTATTTCCATCCGCTGAATTAAAAAATCATCATAAAAATGATAGATTAGCTTTTATTTTGACCATAAAGTGATATTTCATTTTTTACAGTGAAGATTTTAAATTTGGGGGATTTTTTTTTTTAGAGTTGGCACATCTGTCAAAATACCATAGACGACAACTACAAGCATTTGATGACAGTGCTCCTTCAAAAATACCGTAACCTTGGATGCAACATGTCCCTTAAAATACATTTTCTCCACTCCCACTTAGACTTTTTCCCTCCTAGTTGTGGAGCTGTTAGTGATGAACATGGGGAGAGATTCCATCAGGACATTTCTGTTATGGAACAAAGATATCAGGGCCGTTGGAATGAAGTAATGCTTACGGATTACTGTTGGTCTTTGTATAGGGATTCTGCGGAACTCCCTCACAAGAGGCAAGCTAAAAGACGACGAAGTCAATAGGCCACCACATGATTCTCTTCAGACACGACTATCTACGAAGGATTTTTCCAGAAATTTAGAATTCTTAGCATTTAATTACCAGTTAAAAATCAAATGCACTTTCATTGTTGTTAGCATGTATGTAATTAAAATGTATCCTTTTCGTTCAATCCGTATATCATAGAAACTAGAGCTAATACAATTTTTTCATTGTCATATTTGTTTTTCTCAACCCAAAATTAGTAGGAATTGCCTGATGAAGTGCTCGAAACATTCAAAAATTATTTTTTGTTGTTGCCCAGTATTATTATTGTCCCTATAAAATGATTAAAGAAGTTGTTTCCCTACGTTAAAAAGTGAGAAGTGAACCTTTCTTTTCATTTTACTATTTCCTTGGACAGCATCGCTTAATTTCTTTGGTTATCTCCGAGGCTTTGCTTAAGAAAGAAGTGTTGCTCATTGAATTATGTACAAGTTTATCCTAACGTTGGATTTATTAGTTTTTACTATTAAAACATCACATTCCGTCCCACATTTATACTTTCACACTCTTTAGGAAATAGCAAATGATTGTAGTTATTAAAGAAGGATGACCTGCGGTAGTCGGGAATCGAACCATGGAACTCTGGGATGAAAATTGGAGTACTTTTCGAGAGATATAGCTTACACCGACATACACGATTGTACTCGCTCCCTGCCCAGAAAAAAGAGAAATAATGGGAGGTTGGTGATGTGTTTTCAAGGTTTTTATACTCGAAATTGATCTGAGCAACTATATTTGATTGATGCAACCCTTTCATGCGTACCTATTGTTAAATTTGTAGTGATTAATAAGAAATTTGACATCCTCCCGAAATCGAATTTGTTAAATCTTTCTAACTTTTAAGGATAATTTCAAATCCAACATATCATATCATAGTTTTTTTAAATAATTATACACGGTACCCACAATATAGACAATAGGTTATAGTTATACAACAGAGAGGCACATTTCGCACACTGATACCTATTTAGATATTTTTGGTTAGCACCCTCACGAGCAAAGATGAAGTTATGGAACTAAAGAAGACTATAGACCACAGGAACTTAGGCCACATAGACGCGAGGAAGTCCCTAATATTTTTGCCGAGCCGTTTTGCTCGATATGCTTAAATATACTTTTATAGATACTGCCTCATAAGTAACTTCCTTTCTAAAGAAAAGAAAAAATATCCGCTCTTCTCCTGGCTAAGGTCCGAAATGAAATGAAATGTGTAGTGTTTAACGCCCGCTTTTACTACATACGGCACCGCAGGCGGTGCTAAGGTCCGAGCTAGGCGACCGGATTCGTCGCTGAGGCTGAGGCAGAGGCAAATCCCCTGGGTTCCCTCTGCCAAATACCTTGGCGTCCTCCTCGATTGCGGCCTCACCTTCGCACCTCACGTCCGGGTCAAAACCGGACAAGGGCATGCAGCACTAAGGCAGTTGTACCCTGTACTTAAATCCACCATGCCAACGAACCTCAAACTACGCCTGTATCGGGCGACTATACCGCGCCTGATTCTGTACGGCTGCGAAGTCTGAGGATCAGCGGCTCCGACCACTATCCGCAGACTACAGTACGTCCAGAACAGGGCGCTGCGAATTATCTACGATACTGGACGTAGATTCCCGTCCCACATCCTTCACACCTACTCCGGAGTCCCGTACATTGTGGACCTGGTGCGGGAGAGAACCCGCACCATCTACAATAAGCTAGACTCCCATCCCAATATCCTGGTGAACACCCTTGGCCGTTACGTCCATAGGGTTCCTCGCCACCGACCGAGCTACCGGTTGCCCAAAGATGCTTTGGGTAACCAGAACTGAACAGGCCCACTTTCCCCTGACGTCATACCCCAAAGCCCAGAAATGGGCTTGGTAAATCCCATACCTAAACATTTGTTCCTTTCCCTCTAGCCTGTTAAGCGGACTGTGCTCAGATGCCTCCCAGGCAGGCGAAAGAGCGCAGCCAGCACTGGGCGCACAACCCCCACGGGGCAACAGCGCCCATTTAAGGCTAGACATACCGCTGCCTAAGACAACCGCCTGAGACATAAGACGACTCTATTATACTGCCCAGATAAAGCCGCAATAAGCAGCTAGGTGCTGGGCAGCAAACACTCCGTCCAGGTAAACCTGGACGACTCGATTCTTCTTCTTCTTCTTCTTCTTCTTCTTCTTCTTCTTCTTCTTCTTCTTCTTCTTCTTCTGGTCTGCTAGAATTTGGTGACTCCAACTTGCCAGCTTCAAAGTTGTCAAAATTTCTTCCACGTAGAAAATGGGCCAGAGATCGAAAAAGATGATAATCTGATGGTGCGAGATCAGGACTGTATACTGGGTGTGGTAGCAGTTAGATCCCTCCCAATTCCTAAATTCCATTATCCTGTTGCAATAGAATTCTATTTCTGTTAACTAATGCTGGGTATCTCCATCTCCAAATTTCAGGAACTCATCCCAGTTGTTGAGAGTAAAGCCCTTTTGGAACAAACTCCCAGTGAAACACACCTTCAAAATTCCACCAGACATACAACATTACTTTGGAACTGAACTGATTTTTGCTAACGATGACTTTGGCAGGTTGGCGGGCATCATTCCACTGTTTCGAGACATCAGGGTTTCGTTAATATGTGGCAATTCTTCTGAGAAATCTATCATCTATGGGATTACGGATAAGCTGACGACATATCAACTCTATATTCAGCCTGTTGAGGTGTCAGTTCATGAGGTACAGATCCACAGCTTCTGTATGATTTTCCAAGTGTCTTAATGTGGCGATGTATGGTAACTTTTGATGCAGCAAGTTTTTCTGAAAGCCTAGGGTACTTTTTTGTGGTTTTCTCGTAAAATTTGGCGTGTATCCTCAATATTCCATACTTTTGGTCTTCCAGAATGTGGTAAATATTAAGTGTTTCCGTCTACATTGTTGAAACGTTTGAATCATCGTTCTGCCACACGCTCACTAACGATACCTTCTCCTTCCACTTTACATATTCTTCGTACTGCGGCAGCGGCTTTATAATCTTGCTTCCTGTAGTGTTTTGGAACTCTAAGTTCATACTTTCTTACCTCCATTTTGTGATTGTTTATTAACAACTGAAGACTGATACATACTCACAATCTACGAAACACTAGTCATGGCATCCTGTAAATAGCATTTCTAAACCAAAGAAATCCAAAAATGTTTCTAAAATATCAAAGTAAAAAAGCCCACATTACTTACGAGGCAACCTAATACTTTTAAAACTACTGCAATTAAAATGTATTAACATTACTGCTAAATACGAGGGCTGTTCAATAAAGAATGATCACAATATTTTTTGACAGCGTACCTTTACTCATTCTTATAATTTTGATGGTCCATATCAAAATAGTCTCCCCTGAATAAGATGCACTTGTCTCAGCGTCTCTGCCAGTCTTCAAAGACATGCTAGAAATCAGTTTTTGAGATATCCTTCAAAATCGCCTCCGCAGCCTTCACCACTGCTTCTGATGATGGAGAATGACTCCCACGAAGGCGTTTTTTCAAGTTAGGGAATAGAAAAAAGTCACTTGGGGCTAAATCCGGACCATAGGGAGGGTGAGGGATGCACTTCACGTTGGTTTTTGCAACATATTCAGCAACAACATTGGCAATATGCGGCCGAGCATTATCGTGGTACAGCATCCAGCCTGCATCACGGAAATGTGATCTTTTGCGCCTTATATGGACTTGAAATGTTTTCAGGACATCCCTGTAGTATTGTCTAGTTACTGATGTGTGTGCAGGTACAACGTGCTGATAAACCATCCAAGAATATCAAATAATGAGATGTCCAAAACTTTCCCAGCAGAAGCAACCACTTTTACTTTTTGGGGGATTGGTGATGAAGGAGATTTCCACACTGAGCTTTGCTATTTGCTCTCAGGATCAAAATGATGTAGCCAAGTTTCATCAGCAGTGATTACGTTTGATAGAAACTTCGGATCTTCCTCTAGCATCAACTTTAACTGCATGTTACCTCCATTGCAGCGGTAGGCGATACTGAACATGCCTGAATTTGCCTGGTTCTGACAGGCGGGAACCAGGAGTACCAACAATGAAACTACTACGGCGTGTTTGTTTTACATTAAACTAACAGAATACAATGAGACTGAATTTTAGTGCAAAAAATTATGTCCGTAGAAAAAATATGATCATTC